>CM060703.1:105320984-105591914 GCA_030686995.1 Artemisia argyi
TTTAGTCCCATTTCAGTCGTTTCCATACGTTTTTACCAATTTTTGTTTGTTTTTACACGATTTTTATGCATGTGTTATGACCCGAATAAAAATATAACCGATTTAATGAAACCGAACTGATCCAACAATATGATTTACACGTTTTGTCCCTTTTCATCCGTTTCCATACGTTTTTTACCAATTTCAGTTCGTTTTTACACATTTTTTATGCATGTGTTATGACCCGAATAAAAATATAACCGTTTTAATGAAACCGAACTGATCCAACAACACGATTTACACGTTTAGTCCCTTTTTCATCCGTTTCCATACGTTTTTTACCCATTTCTGTTTGTTTTTATACGTTTTTTATGCATGTGTTATGGCCCGAATAAAAATATGCCTGATTTAATTAAACCGAACAGATCCAACAACACGATTTACACGTTTAGTTCCTTTTCACCCGTTTCCATACATTTTTTACCCATTTCTGTTTGTTTTTACACGTTTTTTATACTTGTGTTATGACCCGAATAAAAAATATAACCGATTTAATGAAACCGAACTGATCCAACAACACAATTTACACGTTTAGTCCCATTTCAGTCGTTTCCATACGTTTTTACCAATTTTTGTTTGTTTTTACACGTTTTTTATGCATGTGTTATGACCCGAATAAAAATATAACCGATTTAATGAAACGAACTGATCCTACAACATGATTTACACGTTTTGTCCCTTTTCATCCGTTTCCATACGTTTATTACCCATTTTCAGTTTGTTTTTACACGTTTTTTATGCATGTGGTTATGACCCGAATAAAAATATAACCGTTTTAATGAAACCGAACTGATCCAACAACACGAGTTACACGTTTAGTCCCTTTTCATCTGTTTGCACACGTTTTTACCCATTTCTGTTTGTTTTTACACAATTTTTATCCTTGTGTTATGACCCGAATAAGAATGTAACTGATTTAATGAAACCGAACTGATCCAACAACACGATTTACACGTTTAGTCCCTTTTCATCCGTTTTCCATACGTTTTTACCCATTTCTGTTTGTTTTTACACGTTTTTTATGCATGTGTTATGGCCCGAATAAAAAGATACCTGATTTAATGAATCCGAACAGATCCAACAATACGAATTTACACTTTTAGTCCCTTTTCACACCGTTTCCATACGTTTTTACCCATTTCTGTTTGTTTTTACACGTTTTTTTATGCATGTGTTATGACCCGAATAAAAATATAACCGATTTAATGAAACCGAACTGATCCAACAACACGATTTACATGTTTAGTCCCTTTTCATCCGTTTTCCATGCATTTTTACCCAAATCTGTTTGTTTTTACACGTTTTTTATGCTCTGTGTTATGACCCGAATAAAAATATAACCGATTTAATAAAACCGAACTAATCCAACAACACGATTTACACGTTTAGTCCCTTTTCATCCGTTTCAATGCGTTTTTACCCATTTCTGTTTGTTTTTATACGTTTTTTATGCATGTGTTATGGCCCGAATAAAAATATGCCTGATTTAATTAAACCGAACAGATCCAACAACACGATTTACACGTTTAGTCCCTTTTCACCCGTTTCCATACATTTTTACCCATTTCTGTTTGTTTTTACACGTTTTTTATACTTGTGTTATGACCCGAATAAAAATAATAACCGATTTAATGAAACCGAAACTGATCCAACAACACAATTTACATGTTTAGTCCCATTTCAGTCGTTTCCATACGTTTTTACCAATTTTTGTTTGTTTTTTACACGTTTTTTATGCATGTGTTATGACCCGAATAAAAATATAACCGATTTAATGAAACCGAACTGATCCAACAAACATGATTTACACGTTTTGTCCCTTTTCATCCGTTTCCCATACGTTTTTACCAATTTCAGTTTGTTTTTACACGTTTTTTATGCATGTGTTATGACCCGAATAAAAATATAACCGTTTTAATGAAACCGAACTGATCCAACAACACGATTTACACGTTTAGTCCCTTTTCATCCGTTTCCATACGTTTTTACCCATTTCTGTTTGTTTTTATACGTTTTTTATGCATGTGTTATGGCCCGAATAAAAATATGCCTGATTTAATTAAACCGAACAGATCCAACAACACGATTTACACGTTTAGTTCCTTTTCACCCGTTTCCATACATTTTTACCCATTTCTGTTTGTTTTTACACGTTTTTTTATACTTGTGTTATGACCCGAATAAAAATATAACCGATTTAATGAAACCGAACTGATCCAACAACACAATTTACACGTTTAGTCCCATTTCAGTCGTTTCCATACGTTTTTACCTATTTTTGTTTGTTTTTACACGTTTTTTATGCATGTCTTATGACCCGAATAAAAATATAACCGTTTTAATGAAACCGAACTGATCCAACAACACGATTTACACGTTTAGTCCCTTTTCATCCGTTTCCACACGTTTTTACCCATTTCTGTTTGTTTTTACACAATTTTTATCCTTGTGTTATGACCCGAATAAGAATGTAACTGATTTAATGAAACCGAACTGATCCAACAACACGATTTACACGTTTAGTCCCTTTTCATCCGTTTCCATACGTTTTTACCCATTTCTGTTTGTTTTTACACGTTTTTTATGCGTGTGTTATGACCCGAATAATAATATAACCGTTTTAATGATACTGAACAGATACAACAACACGATTTACACGTTTAGTCCCTTTTCATCCGTTTCCATGCGTTTTTACCAATTTCTGTTTGTTTTTACACGTTTTTTATGCATGTGTTATGGCCCGAATAAAAAGATACCTGATTTAATGAATCCGAACAGATCCAACAACACGATTTACACTTTTAGTCCCTTTTCACCCGTTTCCATACGTTTTTACCCATTTCTGTTTGTTTTTACACGTTTTTTATGCTTGTGTTATGACCCGAATAAAAATATAACCGATTTAATGAAACCGAACTGATCCAACAACACGATTTACAAGTTTAGTCCCATTTCATCCGTTTCCATACGTTTTTACCAAGTTTTGTTTGGTTTTACATGTTTTTTATGCTTGCGTTATGGCCCGAACAAAAATATAACCGATTTAATTAAACCGAACTGATCCAACAACACGATTTACACGTTTTGTCCCTTTTCATCCGTTTCCATACGTTTTTACCCATTTCTGTAGGTTTTTACACGTTTTTTATGCATGTGTTATGACCTGAATAAAAATATAACCGATTTAATGAAACCGAACTGATCCACCAACACGATTTACACGTTTAGTCCCTTTTCATCCGTTTCCATACATTTTTACCCAATTCTATTTGTTTTTACATGTTTTTTATGCTTGTTTTATGACCCGAATAAAAATATAACCGATTTAATAAAACCGAACTGATCCAACAACACGATTTACATGTTCAGTACCTTTTCATCCGTTTCCATACGTTTTTACCCATTTTTGTTTTTTTACACCTTTTTTATGCATGCGTTTACACGTTTACACGTTTTGTCCCTTTTCATCCGTTTCCATACGTTTTTATTTTTATTCTGTTGGTTTTTACACGTTTTTTATGCATGTGTTATGACCTGAATAAAAATATAACCGATTTAATTAAACCGAACTGATCCAACAACACGATTTACACGTTCAGTCCCTTTTCATCCGTTTCCATACATTTTTACCCAATTCTATTTGTTTTTACATGTTTTTTATGCTTGTTTTATGACCCGAATAAAAATATAACCGATTTAATAAAACCGAACTGATCCAACAACACGATTTACATGTTCAGTTCCTTTTCATCCGTTTCCATACGTTTTCACCCATTTCTGTTTTTTTTACACGTTTTTTATGCATGCGTTATGGCCCGAATAAGAATATACCTGATTTAATGAAATCGAACTGATCCAACAATACGATTTATGCGTTTAGTCCCTTTTCACCCGTTTCCGTACGTTTTTACTCATTTCTTTTTGTTTTTACACGTTTTTTATGCATGTGTTATGACCCGAATAAAAATATAACCGATTTAATGAAACCGAACTGATCCAACAACACGATTTACACGTTTAGTCTCTTTTCATCCGTTTCCATACGTTTTTACCAATTTTTGTTTGTTTTTACACGTTTTTTATGCATGTGTTATGACCCGAATAAAAATATAACCGATTTAATGAAACCGAACTGATCCAACAACACGATTTAAAGGTTTTGTCCCTTTTCATCCGTTTCCATACGTTTTTACCCATTTCTGTTTGTTTTTACACGTTTTTTATGCATGTGTTATGACCTGAATAAAAATATAACCGATTTAATGAAACCGAACTGATCCAACAACACGATTTACACGTTTAGTCCCTTTTCATCCGTTTCCATACATTTTTACCCAATTCTGTTCGTTTTTACACGTTTTTAATGCTTATTTTTTGACCCGAATAAAAATATAACCGATTTAATAAAACCGAACTGATCCAACAACACGATTTACACGTTTAGTCCCTTTTCATCCGTTTCCATACGTTTTTTCCCATTTCTGTTTGTTTTTACACGTTTTTTATGCATGTGTTATGACCCGAATAAAAATATAACCGATTTAATGAAACCGAACTGATCCAACAACACGATTTACATGTTTAGTCCCTTTTCATCCGTTTCCATGCATTTTTACCCAATTCTGTTTGTTTTTACACGTTTTTTATGCTTGTGTTATGACCCGAATAAAAATATAACCGATTTAAAAAAACCGAACTGATCCAACAACACGATTTACACGTTTAGTCCCTTTTCATCCGTTTCAATGCGTTTTTACCCATTTCTGTTTGTTTTTACACGTTTTTTATACTTGTGTTATGACCCGAATAAAAATATAACCGATTTAATGAAACCGAACTGATCCAACAACACAATTTACACGTTTAGTCCCATTTCAGTCGTTTCCGTACGTTTTTACCAATTTTTGTTTGTTTTTACACGTTTTTTATGCATGTGTTATGACCCGAATAAAAATATAACCGATTTAATGAAACCGAACTGATCCAACAACATGATTTACACGTTTTGTCCCTTTTCATCCGTTTCCATACGTTTTTACCAATTTCAGTTTGTTTTTACACGTTTTTTTATGCATGTGTTATGACCCGAATAAAAATATAACCGTTTTAATGAAACCGAACTGATCCAACAACACGATTTACACGTTTAGTCCCTTTTCATCCGTTTCCATACGTTTTTACCCATTTCTGTTTGTTTTTACATGTTTTTATGCATGTTATGAATCGAATAAAAATATAAAGATTTAATGAAACCGAGCTGATCCAACAACACGATTTACACGTTTAGTCCCTTTTCATCCGTTTCCACACGTTTTTACCCATTTCTGTTTGTGTTTACACATTTTTTATGTATGTGTTATGACCCGAATAAAAATATTACCGATTTAACGAAACCGCACTAATCCAACAACACGATTTACACGTTTAGTTTCATCCGTTTACATACGTTTTTACCCATTTCAGTTTGTTTTTACACGTTTTTTACGCTTGTGTTCTGACCGATTTAATGAAAACGAACTGATCCAACTACACGATTTACACGTTTAGTCCCTTTTCATCCGTTTCCATACGTTTTTACCCATTTCTGTTTGTTTTTAAACGTTTCTTATGCTTGTGTTACGACCTGAATAAAAATGTAACTGATTTAATGAAACCGAACTGATCCAACAACATGATTTACACGTTTAGTCCCTTTTCATCTGTTTCCATACGTTTTTACCCCTTTCTGTTTATTTTTACACGTTTTTTATGCATGTGTTATGACCCGAATAAAAATATAACCGTTTTGATGAAACCGAACTGATCCAACAACACGATTTACATGTTTAGTCCCTTTTCATCCGTTTCCATACGTTTTTACCCATTTCTGTTTGTTTTTACATGTTTTTTATGCATGTGTTATGACCCGAATAAAAATATAACGATTTAATGAAACCGAGCTGATCCAACAACATGATTTACACGTTTAGTCCATTTTCATCCGTTTCCATACGTTTTTACCCATTTCTGTTTGTTTTTACACATTTTTTACGCTTGTATTATGACCCGAATAAAAATATAACCGATTTAATGAAACCGAACTGATCCAACAACATGATTTACACGTTTAGTCCATTTTCATCCGTTTCCATACATTTTTACCCAATTCTGTTTGTTTTTACCCGTTTTTTATGCTTGTTTTATGACCCGAATAAAAATATAACCGAATTAATAAAACCGAACTGATCCAACAACACGATTTACACGTTCAGTCCCTTTTCACCCCGTTTCCATACGTTTTTACCCATTTCTGTTTGTTTTTACACGTTTTTTATGCTTGTTTTATGACCCGAATAAAAATATAACCGAATTAATGAAACCGAACTGATCCAACAATACGATTTACACGTTTAGTCCCATTTCATCCGTTTCCATACGTTTTTACCAATTTTTGTTTGTTTTTAGACGTTTTTTATGCATGTGTTATGGCCCAAATAAAAATATAACCGATTTAATGAAACTGAACTGATCCAACAACACGATTTACACGTTTTGTCCCTTTTCATCCGTTTCCATACGTTTTTACCCATTTCTGTTGGTTTTTACACGTTTTTTATGCATGTGTTATGACCTGAATAAAAATATAGCCGATTTAATGAAAACGAACTGATCCAACAACACGATTTACACGTTTAGTCCCTTTTCATCCGTTTCTATACGTGTTTAAGCATTTCTGTTTGTTTTTAGACGTTTTTTATGCTTGTGTTGTGACCCAAATAAAAATGTAACTGATTTAATGAAACCAAACTGATCCAACAACACGATTTACACGTTTAGTCCCTTTTCATTCATTTCCATACGTTTTTACCCATTTCTGTTTGGTTTTACATGTTTTTTATGCTTGCGTTATGGCCCGAACAAAAATATAACCGATTTAATTAAACCGAACTGATCCAACAACACGATTTACACGTTTTGTCCCTTTTCATCCGTTTCCATACGTTTTTACCCATTTCTGTAGGTTTTTACACGTTTTTTATGCATGTGTTATGACCTGAATAAAAATATAACCGATTTAATGAAACCGAACTGATCCACCAACACGATTTACACGTTTAGTCCCTTTTCATCCGTTTCCATACATTTTTACCCAATTCTATTTGTTTTTACATGTTTTTTATGCTTGTTTTATGACCCGAATAAAAATATAACCGATTTAATAAAACCGAACTGATCCAACAACACGATTTACATGTTCAGTACCTTTTCATCCGTTTCCATACGTTTTTACCCATTTTTGTTTTTTTTACACCTTTTTTATGCATGCGTTTACACGTTTACACGTTTTGTCCCTTTTCATCCGTTTCCATACGTTTTTATTTTTATTCTGTTGGTTTTTACACGTTTTTTATGCATGTGTTATGACCTGAATAAAAATATAACCGATTTAATTAAACCGAACTGATCCAACAACACGATTTACACGTTCAGTCCCTTTTCATCCGTTTCCATACATTTTTACCCAATTCTATTTGTTTTTACATGTTTTTTATGCTTGTTTTATGACCCGAATAAAAATATAACCGATTTAATAAAACCGAACTGATCCAACAACACGATTTACATGTTCAGTTCCTTTTCATCCGTTTCCATACGTTTTCACCCATTTCTGTTTTTTTTACACGTTTTTTATGCATGCGTTATGGCCCGAATAAGAATATACCTGATTTAATGAAATCGAACTGATCCAACAATACGATTTATGCGTTTAGTCCCTTTTCACCCGTTTCCGTACGTTTTTACTCATTTCTTTTTGTTTTTACACGTTTTTTATGCATGTGTTATGACCCGAATAAAAATATAACCGATTTAATGAAACCGAACTGATCCAACAACACGATTTACACGTTTAGTCTCTTTTCATCCGTTTCCATACGTTTTTACCAATTTTTGTTTGTTTTTACACGTTTTTTATGCATGTGTTATGACCCGAATAAAAATATAACCGATTTAATGAAACCGAACTGATCCAACAACACGATTTAAAGGTTTTGTCCCTTTTCATCCGTTTCCATACGTTTTTACCCATTTCTGTTTGTTTTTACACGTTTTTTATGCATGTGTTATGACCTGAATAAAAATATAACCGATTTAATGAAACCGAACTGATCCAACAACACGATTTACACGTTTAGTCCCTTTTCATCCGTTTCCATACATTTTTACCCAATTCTGTTCGTTTTTACACGTTTTTAATGCTTATTTTTTGACCCGAATAAAAATATAACCGATTTAATAAAACCGAACTGATCCAACAACACGATTTACACGTTTAGTCCCTTTTCATCCGTTTCCATACGTTTTTTCCCATTTCTGTTTGTTTTTACACGTTTTTTATGCATGTGTTATGACCCGAATAAAAATATAACCGATTTAATGAAACCGAACTGATCCAACAACACGATTTACATGTTTAGTCCCTTTTCATCCGTTTCCATGCATTTTTACCCAATTCTGTTTGTTTTTACACGTTTTTTATGCTTGTGTTATGACCCGAATAAAAATATAACCGATTTAAAAAAACCGAACTGATCCAACAACACGATTTACACGTTTAGTCCCTTTTCATCCGTTTCAATGCGTTTTTACCCATTTCTGTTTGTTTTTACACGTTTTTTATACTTGTGTTATGACCCGAATAAAAATATAACCGATTTAATGAAACCGAACTGATCCAACAACACAATTTACACGTTTAGTCCCATTTCAGTCGTTTCCGTACGTTTTTACCAATTTTTGTTTGTTTTTACACGTTTTTTATGCATGTGTTATGACCCGAATAAAAATATAACCGATTTAATGAAACCGAACTGATCCAACAACATGATTTACACGTTTTGTCCCTTTTCATCCGTTTCCATACGTTTTTACCAATTTCAGTTTGTTTTTACACGTTTTTTTATGCATGTGTTATGACCCGAATAAAAATATAACCGTTTTAATGAAACCGAACTGATCCAACAACACGATTTACACGTTTAGTCCCTTTTCATCCGTTTCCATACGTTTTTACCCATTTCTGTTTGTTTTTACATGTTTTTATGCATGTTATGAATCGAATAAAAATATAAAGATTTAATGAAACCGAGCTGATCCAACAACACGATTTACACGTTTAGTCCCTTTTCATCCGTTTCCACACGTTTTTACCCATTTCTGTTTGTGTTTACACATTTTTTATGTATGTGTTATGACCCGAATAAAAATATTACCGATTTAACGAAACCGCACTAATCCAACAACACGATTTACACGTTTAGTTTCATCCGTTTACATACGTTTTTACCCATTTCAGTTTGTTTTTACACGTTTTTTACGCTTGTGTTCTGACCGATTTAATGAAAACGAACTGATCCAACTACACGATTTACACGTTTAGTCCCTTTTCATCCGTTTCCATACGTTTTTACCCATTTCTGTTTGTTTTTAAACGTTTCTTATGCTTGTGTTACGACCTGAATAAAAATGTAACTGATTTAATGAAACCGAACTGATCCAACAACATGATTTACACGTTTAGTCCCTTTTCATCTGTTTCCATACGTTTTTACCCCTTTCTGTTTATTTTTACACGTTTTTTATGCATGTGTTATGACCCGAATAAAAATATAACCGTTTTGATGAAACCGAACTGATCCAACAACACGATTTACATGTTTAGTCCCTTTTCATCCGTTTCCATACGTTTTTACCCATTTCTGTTTGTTTTTACATGTTTTTTATGCATGTGTTATGACCCGAATAAAAATATAACGATTTAATGAAACCGAGCTGATCCAACAACATGATTTACACGTTTAGTCCATTTTCATCCGTTTCCATACGTTTTTACCCATTTCTGTTTGTTTTTACACATTTTTTACGCTTGTATTATGACCCGAATAAAAATATAACCGATTTAATGAAACCGAACTGATCCAACAACATGATTTACACGTTTAGTCCATTTTCATCCGTTTCCATACATTTTTACCCAATTCTGTTTGTTTTTACCCGTTTTTTATGCTTGTTTTATGACCCGAATAAAAATATAACCGAATTAATAAAACCGAACTGATCCAACAACACGATTTACACGTTCAGTCCCTTTTCACCCCGTTTCCATACGTTTTTACCCATTTCTGTTTGTTTTTACACGTTTTTTATGCTTGTTTTATGACCCGAATAAAAATATAACCGAATTAATGAAACCGAACTGATCCAACAATACGATTTACACGTTTAGTCCCATTTCATCCGTTTCCATACGTTTTTACCAATTTTTGTTTGTTTTTAGACGTTTTTTATGCATGTGTTATGGCCCAAATAAAAATATAACCGATTTAATGAAACTGAACTGATCCAACAACACGATTTACACGTTTTGTCCCTTTTCATCCGTTTCCATACGTTTTTACCCATTTCTGTTGGTTTTTACACGTTTTTTATGCATGTGTTATGACCTGAATAAAAATATAGCCGATTTAATGAAAACGAACTGATCCAACAACACGATTTACACGTTTAGTCCCTTTTCATCCGTTTCTATACGTGTTTAAGCATTTCTGTTTGTTTTTAGACGTTTTTTATGCTTGTGTTGTGACCCAAATAAAAATGTAACTGATTTAATGAAACCAAACTGATCCAACAACACGATTTACACGTTTAGTCCCTTTTCATTCATTTCCATACGTTTTTACCCATTTCTGTTTGTTTTTACACGTTTTTTATGCTTGTGTTATGACCCGAATAAAAATATAACCGATTTAATGATACCGAACTGATCCAACAACACGATTTACACGTTTAGTCCATTTTCATCCGTTTCCATACGTTTTTACCCATTTCTGTTTGTTTTTACACGTTTTTTATGCTTGTGCTATTACCCGAATAAAAATATATAGTCGATTTAATGAAACCGAACTGATCCAACCACACGATTTACATGTTTAGTCCCTTTTCATCCGTTTCCATACGTTTTTACCAATTTCTGTTTGTTTTTACATGTTTTTTATGCTTGTGTTATGACCCGAATAAATATATAACCGATTTAATGAAACCGAACTGATTCAACAACACGATTTACAAGTTTAGTCCATTTTCATCCGTTTCCATACGCTTTTACCCATTTTTGTTTGTTTTTACACGTTTTTTATGCTTGTGTTATGACCCGAATAAAAATATAACCGATTTAATGAAACCGAACTGATCCAACAACAAGATTTACACGTTTAGTCCCTTTTCATCCGTTTCCATACGTTTTTACCTATTTCTGTTTGTTTTTACACGTTTTTTATACTTGGGTTATGACCCGAATAAAAATGTAACTGATTTAATGAAACCGAACTGATCCAACAACACGATTTATACGTTTAGTCCCTTTTCATCCGTTTCCATACGTTTTTACCCATTTCTGTTTGTTTTTACACGTTTTTTATGCATGTGTTATGACCCGAATAATAATATAACCGTTTTAATGAAACCGAACAGATCCAACAACACGATTTAGACGTTTGGTCCGTTTTCATCCGTTTCCATGCGTTTTTACCAATTTCTGTTTGTTTTTACACGTTTTTTATGCATTTGTTATGGCCCGAATAAAAATATACCTGATTTAATGAATCCGAACAGATCCAACAACACGATTTACACGTTTAGTCCCTTTTCACCCATTTCCATACGTTTATACCCATTTCTGTTTGTTTTTACACGTTTTTTATGCTTGTGTTATGACCCGAATAAAAATATAACCGATTTAATGAAACCGAACTGATCCAACAACACGATTTACACGTTTAGTCCCATTTCATCCGTTTCCATACGTTTTTACCAATTTTTGTTTAGTTTTACATGTTTTTTATGCATGTGTTATGACCCGAACAAAAATATAACCGATTTAATGAAACCGAACTGATCCAACAACACGATTTACACGTTTTGTCCCTTTTCATCCGTTTCCATACGTTTTTACCCATTTCTGTTGGTTTTTAAACGTTTTTTATGCATGTGTTATGACCTGAATAAAAATATAACCGATTTAATGAAAACGAACTGATCCAACAACACGATTTACACGTTTAGTCCCTTTTGATCCGTTTCCATACATTTTTACCCATTTCTCTTTGTTTTTACACGTTTTTTATGCTTGTGTTATGACCCGAATAAAAATAAAACAGATTTAATGAAACCGAACTTATCCAACAACACGATTTACATGTTTAGTCTCTTTTCATCCGTTTCCATACGTTTTTACCCATTTCTGTTTGTTTTTACACGTTTTTTATGCATGTTTTATGACCCGAATAAAAATATAACGATTAAATGAAACCGAGCTGATCCAACAACATGATTTACACGTTTAGTCCATTTTCATCCGTTTCCTTACGTTTTTACCCATTTCTTTTTGTTTTTACACGTTTTTTACGCATGTGTTATGACCCGAATAAAAGTATAACTGATTTAATGAAACCGAACTTATCCAACCGCACGATTTACACGTTTAGTCCCATTTCATCCGTTTCCATACGTTTTTACCAATTTTTGTTTGTTTTTACACGTTTTTTATGCATGTGTTATAACCCGAATAAAAATATAACCGATTTAATGAAACCGAACTGATCCAACAACACGATTTACATGTTTAGTCCCTTTTCATCCGTTTCCATACGTTTTTACCTATTTTTGTTTGTTTTTACACGTTTTTTATGCATGTGTTATGACCCGAATAAAAATATAACCGATTTAATGAAACCGAACTGATCCAACAACACGATTTACACGTTTTGTCCCTTTTCATCCGTTTCCATACGTTTTTACCCATTTTTGTTTGTTTTTACACGTTTTTTATGCATGTGTTATGACCCGAATAAAAATATAACCGATTTAATGAAACCGAACTGATCCAACAACACGATTTACACGTTTAGTCCATTTTCATCCGTTTTCATACATTTTTACCCAATTCTGTTTGTTTTTACACGTTTTTTATGCTTATTTTTTGACGGAATAAAAATATAACCGATTTAATAAAACCGAACTGATCCAACAACACGATTTACACGTTTAGTCCCTTTTCATCCGTTTCCATACGTTTTTACCCATTTCTGTTTGTTTTTACACGTTTTTTATGCATGTGTTATGACCCGAATAATAATATAACCGTTTTAATGAAACCGAACAGATCCAACAACACGATTTACACGTTTAGTCCCTTTTCATCCGTTTCCATGCGTTTTTACCAATTTCTGTTTGTTTTTACACGTTTTTTATGCTTGGGTTATGACACGAATAAAAATGTAACTGATTTAATGAAACCGAACTGATCCAACAACACGATTTACACGTTTAGTCCCTTTTCATCCGTTTCCATACGTTTTTACCCATTTCTGTTTGTTTTTACACGTTTTTTATGCATGTATTATGACCCGAATAATAATATAACCGTTTTAATGAAACCGAACAGATCCAACAACACGATCTACACATTTAGTCCCTTTTCATCCGTTTCCATGCGTTTTTACCAATTTATGTTGGTTTTTACACGTTTTTTATGCATGTGTTATGGCCCGAATAAAAATATACCTGATTTAATGAATCCGAACAGATCCAACAACATGATTTACACGTTTAGTCCCTTTTCACCCGTTTCCATACGTTTTTACCCATTTCTGTTTGTTTTTACACGTTTTTTATGCTTGTGTTATGACCGGAATAAAAATATAACCGATTTAATGAAACCGAACAGATCCAACAACACGATTTACACGTTTAGTCCCTTTTCATCCGTTTCCATACGTTTTTACCTATTTCTGTTTGTTTTTACACGTTTTTTATGCTTGGGTTATGACCCGAATAAAAATAAAACTGATTTAATGAAACCGAACTGATCCAACAACACGATTTACACGTTTAGTCCCTTTTCATCCGTTTCCATACGTTTTTACCCATTTCTGTTTGTTTTTACACGTTTTTTATGCATGTGTTATGACCCGAATAATAATATAACCGTTTTAATGAAACCGAACAGATCCAACAACACGATTTACACGTTTAGTCCCTTTTCATCCGTTTCCATGCGTTTTTACCAATTTCTGTTTGTTTTTACACGTTTTTTATGCTTGGGTTATGACACGAATAAAAATGTAACTGATTTAATGAAACCGAACTGATCCAACAACACGATTTACACGTTTAGTCCCTTTTCATCCGTTTCCATACGTTTTTACCCATTTCTGTTTGTTTTTACACGTTTTTTATGCATGTATTATGACCCGAATAATAATATAACCGTTTTAATGAAACCGAACAGATCCAACAACACGATTTACACGTTTAGTCCCTTTTCATCCGTTTCCATGCGTTTTTACCAATTTCTGTTTGTTTTTACACGTTTTTTATGCTTGGGTTATGACACGAATAAAAATGTAACTGATTTAATGAAACCGAACTGATCCAACAACACGATTTACACGTTTAGTCCCTTTTCATCCGTTTCCATACGTTTTTACCCATTTCTGTTTGTTTTTACACGTTTTTTATGCATGTATTATGACCCGAATAATAATATAACCGTTTTAATGAAACCGAACAGATACAACAACACGATTTACACGTTTAGTCCCTTTTCATCCGTTTCCATGCGTTTTTACCAATTTCTGTTTGTTTTTACACGTTTTTTATGCATGTGTTATGGCCCGAATAAAAAGATACCTGATTTAATGAATCTGAACAGATCCAACAACACGATTTACACTTTTAGTCCCTTTTCACCCGTTTCCATACGTTTTTACCCATTTCTGTTTGTTTTTACACGTTTTTTATGCTTGTGTTATGACCCGAATAAAAATATAACCGATTTAATGAAACCGAACTGATCCAACAACACGATTTACACGTTTAGTCCCATTTCATCCGTTTCCATACGTTTTTACCAATTTTTGTTTGGTTTTACATGTTTTTTATGCTTGTGTTATGACCCGAACAAAAATATAACCGATTTAATGAAACCGAACTGATCCAACAACACGATTTACACGTTTTGTCCCTTTTCATCCGTTTCCATACGTTTTTACCCATTTCTGTTGGTTTTTACACGTTTTTTATGCATGTGTTATGACCTGAATAAAAATATAACCGATTTAATGAAACCGAACTGATCCAACAACACGATTTACATGTTTAGTCCCTTTTCATCCGTTTCCATACATTTTTACCCAATTCTATTTGTTTTTACATGTTTTTTATGCTTGTTTTATGACCCGAATAAAAATATAACCGATTTAATAAAACTGAATTGATCCAACAACACGATTTACATGTTCAGTACCTTTTCATCCGTTTCCATACGTTTTTACCCATTTCTGTTTTTTTTACATGTTTTTTATGCTTGTGTTATGACCCGAATAAAAATATAACCGATTTAATGAAACCGAACTGATCCAACAACACGATTTACACGTTTAGTCCCACTTCATCCGTTTCCATACTTTTTTACCAATTTTTGTTTGGTTTTACATGTTTTTCATGCTTGTGTTATGACCCGAACAAAAATATAACCGATTTAATGAAACCGAACTGATCCAACAACACGATTTAAACGTTTTGTCCCTTTTCATCCGTTTCCATACGTTTTTACCCATTTCTGTTGGTTTTTACACGTTTTTTATGCATGTGTTATGACCTGAATAAAAATATAACCGCTTTAATGAAACCGAACTGATCCAACAACACGATTTACACGTTTTGTCCCTTTTCATCCGTTTCCATACGTTTTTTCCCATTTCTGTTTGTTTTTACACGTTTTTATGCATGTGTTACGACCCGAATAAAAATATAACCGATTTAATGAAACCGAACTGATCCAACAACACGATTTACATGTTTAGTCCCTTTTCATCCGTTTCCATACGTTTTTACCAATTTTTGTTTGTTTTTACACGTTTTTTATGCATGTTTTATGACCCGAATAAAAATATAACCGATTTAATGAAACCGAACTGATCCAACAACACGATTTACACGTTCAGTCCCTTTTCACCCCGTTTCCATACGTTTTTACCCATTCCTGTTTGTTTTTACACGTTTTTTATGCTTGTGTTATGACCCAAATAAAAGTATAACCGATTTAATGAAACCGAACTGATCCAACAATACGATTTACACGTTTAGTCCCAATTCATCCGTTTCCATACGTTTTTACCAATTTTTGTTTGTTTTTAGACGTTTTTTATGCATGTGTTATGACCCAAATAAAAATATAACCGATTTAATGAAACTGAACTGATCCAACAACACGATTTACACGTTTTGTCCCTTTTCATCCGTTTCCATACGTTTTTACCCATTTCTGTTGGTTTTTACACGTTTTTTATGCATGTGTTATGACCTGAATAAAAATATAACCGATTTAATGAAAACGAACTGATCCAACAACACGATTTACACGTTTAGTCCCTTTTCATCCGTTTCTATACGTGTTTACCCATTTCTGTTTGTTTTTAGACGTTTTTTATGCTTGTGTTATGACCCAAATAAAAATGTAACTGATTTAATGAAACCAAACTGATCCAACAACACGATTTACACGTTTAGTCCCTTTTCATTCATTTCCATACGTTTTTACCCATTTCTGTTTGTTTTTACACGTTTTTTATGCTTGTGTTATGACCCGAATAAAAATATAACCGATTTAATGATACCGAACTGATCCAACAACACGATTTACACGTTTAGTCCATTTTCATCCGTTTCCATACGTTTTTACCCATTTCTGTTTGTTTTTACACGTTTTTTATGCATGTGTTATAACCCGAATAATAATATAACCGTTTTAATGAAACCGAACAGATACAACAACACGATTTACACGTTTAGTCCCTTTTCATCCGTTTCCATGCGTTTTTACCAATTTCTGTTTGTTTTTACACGTTTTTTATGCATGTGTTATGGCCCGAATAAAAAGATACCTGATTTAATGAATCTGAACAGATCCAACAACACGATTTACACGTTCAGTCCCTTTTCACCCCGTTTCCATACGTTTTTACCCATTCCTGTTTGTTTTTACACGTTTTTTATGCATGTGTTATGACCCAAATAAAAATATAACCGATTTAATGAAACTGAACTGATCCAACAACACGATTTACACGTTTTGTCCATTTTCATCCGTTTCCATACGTTTTTACCCATTTCTGTTGGTTTTTACACGTTTTTTATGCATGTGTTATGACCTGAATAAAAATATAACCGATTTAATGAAAACGAACTGATCCAACAACACGATTTACACGTTTAGTCCCTTTTCATCCGTTTCTATACGTGTTTACCCATTTCTGTTTGTTTTTAGACGTTTTTTATGCTTGTGTTATGACCCAAATAAAAATGTAACTGATTTAATGAAACCAAACTGATCCAACAACACGATTTACACGTTTAGTCCCTTTTCATTCATTTCCATACGTTTTTACCCATTTCTGTTTGTTTTTACACGTTTTTTATGCTTGTGTTATGACCCGAATAAAAATATAACCGATTTAATGATACCGAACTGATCCAACAACACGATTTACACGTTTAGTCCATTTTCATCCGTTTCCATACGTTTTTACCCATTTCTGTTTGTTTTTACACGTTTTTTATGCTTGTGCTATTACCCGAATAAAAATATATAGTCGATTTAATGAAACCGAACTGATCCAACCACACGATTTACATGTTTAGTCCCTTTTCATCCGTTTCCATACATTTTTACCAATTTCTGTTTGTTTTTACATGTTTTTTATGCTTGTGTTATGACCCGAATAAATATATAACCGATTTAATGAAACCGAACTGATTCAACAACACGATTTACAAGTTTAGTCCATTTTCATCCGTTTCCATACGTTTTTACCCATTTCTGTTTGTTTTTACACGTTTTTTATGCTTGTGTTATGACCCGAATAAAAATATAACCGATTTAATGAAACCGAACTGATCCAACAACAAGATTTACACGTTTAGTCCCTTTTCATCCGTTTCCATACGTTTTTACCTATTTCTGTTTGTTTTTACACGTTTTTTATACTTGGGTTATGACCCGAATAAAAATGTAACTGATTTAATGAAACCGAACTGATCCAACAACACAATTTACACGTTTAGTCCCTTTTCATCCGTTTCCATACGTTTTTACCCATTTCTGTTTGTTTTTACACGTTTTTTATGCATGTGTTATGACCCGAATAAAAATATAACCGATTTAATGAAACCGAACTGATCCAACAACACGATTTACACGTTTAGTCCCATTTCATCCGTTTCCATACGTTTTTACCAATTTTTGTTTGGTTTTACATGTTTTTTATGCATGTGTTATGACCCGAACAAAAATATAACCGATTTAATGAAACCGAACTGATCCAACAACACGATTTACACGTTTTGTCCCTTTTCATCCGTTTCCATACGTTTTTACCCATTTCTGTTGGTTTTTAAACGTTTTTTATGCATGTGTTATGACCTGAATAAAAATATAACCGATTTAATGAAAACGAACTGATCCAACAACACGATTTACACGTTTAGTCCCTTTTGATCCGTTTCCATACATTTTTACCCATTTCTGTTTGTTTTTACACGTTTTTTATGCTTGGGTTATGACCTGAATAAAAATAAAACTGATTTAATGAAACCGAACTGATCCAACAACACGATTTACACGTTTAGTCCCTTTTCATCCGTTTCCATATGTTTTTACCCATTTCTGTTTGTTTTTACACGTTTTTTATGCATGTGTTATAACCCGAATAATAATATAACCGTTTTAATGAAACCGAACAGATACAACAACACGATTTACACGTTTAGTCCCTTTTCATCCGTTTCCATGCGTTTTTACCAATTTCTGTTTGTTTTTACACGTTTTTTATGCATGTGTTATGGCCCGAATAAAAAGATACCTGATTTAATGAATCTGAACAGATCCAACAACACGATTTACACTTTTAGTCCCTTTTCACCCGTTTCCATACGTTTTTACCCATTTCTGTTTGTTTTTACACGTTTTTTATGCTTGTGTTATGACCCGAATAAAAATATAACCGATTTAATGAAACCGAACTGATCCAACAACACGATTTACACGTTTAGTCCCATTTCATCCGTTTCCATACGTTTTTACCAATTTTTGTTTGGTTTTACATGTTTTTTATGCTTGTGTTATGACCCGAACAAAAATATAACCGATTTAATGAAACCGAACTGATCCAACAACACGATTTACACGTTTTGTCCCTTTTCATCCGTTTCCATACGTTTTTACCCATTTCTGTTGGTTTTTACACGTTTTTTATGCATGTGTTATGACCTGAATAAAAATATAACTGATTTAATGAAACCGAACTGATCCAACAACCCGATTTACATGTTTAGTCCCTTTTCATCCGTTTCCATACATTTTTACCCAATTCTATTTGTTTTTACATGTTTTTTATGCTTGTTTTATGACCCGAATAAAAATATAACCGATTTAATAAAACTGAATTGATCCAACAACACGATTTACATGTTCAGTACCTTTTCATCCGTTTCCATACGTTTTTACCCATTTCTGTTTTTTTTACATGTTTTTTATGCTTGTGTTATGACCCGAATAAAAATATAACCGATTTAATGAAACCGAACTGATCCAACAACACGATTTACACGTTTAGTCCCATTTCATCCGTTTCCATACTTTTTTACCAATTTTTGTTTGGTTTTACATGTTTTTCATGCTTGTGTTATGACCCGAACAAAAATATAACCGATTTAATGAAACCGAACTGATCCAACAACACGATTTACACGTTTTGTCCCTTTTCATCCGTTTCCATACGTTTTTACCCATTTCTGTTGGTTTTTACACGTTTTTTATGCATGTGTTATGACCTGAATAAAAATATAACCGATTTAATGAAACCGAACTGATCCAACAACACGATTTACACGTTTTGTCCCTTTTCATCCGTTTCCATACGTTTTTACCCATTTCTGTTTGTTTTTACACGTTTTTATGCATGTGTTACGACCCGAATAAAAATATAACCGATTTAATGAAACCGAACTGATCCAACAACACGATTTACATGTTTAGTCCCTTTTCATCCATTTCCATACGTTTTTACCAATTTCTGTTTGTTTTTACACGTTTTTTATGCATGTGTTATGACCCGAATAAAAATATAACCGATTTAATGAAACCGAACTGATCCAACAACACGATTTACACGTTCAGTCCCTTTTCACCCCGTTTCCATACGTTTTTACCAATTCCTGTTTGTTTTTACACGTTTTTTATGCTTGTGTTATGACCCAAATAAAAGTATAACCGATTTAATGAAACCGAACTGATCCAACAATACGATTTACACGTTTAGTCCCAATTCATCCGTTTCCATACGTTTTTACCAATTTTTGTTTGTTTTTAGACGTTTTTTATGCATGTGTTATGACCCAAATAAAAATATAACCGATTTAATGAAACTGAACTGATCCAACAACACGATTTACACGTTTTGTCCCTTTTCATCCGTTTCCATACGTTTTTACCCATTTCTGTTGGTTTTTACACGTTTTTTATGCATGTGTTATGACCTGAATAAAAATATAACCGATTTAATGAAAACGAACTGATCCAACAACACGATTTACACGTTTAGTCCCTTTTCATCCGTTTCTATACGTGTTTACCCATTTCTGTTTGTTTTTAGACGTTTTTTATGCTTGTGTTATGACCCAAATAAAAATGTAACTGATTTAATGAAACCAAACTGATCCAACAACACGATTTACACGTTTAGTCCCTTTTCATTCATTTCCATACGTTTTTACCCATTTCTGTTTGTTTTTACACGTTTTTTATGCTTGTGTTATGACCCGAATAAAAATATAACCGATTTAATGATACCGAACTGATCCAACAACACGATTTACACGTTTAGTCCATTTTCATCCGTTTCCATACGTTTTTACCGATTTCTGTTTGTTTTTACACGTTTTTTATGCTTGTGCTATTACCCGAATAAAAATATATAGTCGATTTAATGAAACCGAACTGATCCAACCACACGATTTACATGTTTAGTCCCTTTTCATCCGTTTCCATACATTTTTACCAATTTCTGTTTGTTTTTACATGTTTTTTATGCTTGTGTTATGACCCGAATAAATATATAACCGATTTAATGAAACCGAACTGATTCAACAACACGATTTACAAGTTTAGTCCATTTTCATCCGTTTCCATACGTTTTTACCCATTTCTGTTTGTTTTTACACGTTTTTTATGCTTGTGTTATGACCCGAATAAAAATATACCTGATTTAATGAATCCGAACAGATCCAACAACACGATTTACACGTTTAGTCCCTTTTCACCCATTTCCATACGTTTATACCCATTTCTGTTTGTTTTTACACGTTTTTTATGCTTGTGTTATGACCCGAATAAAAATATAACCGATTTAATGAAACCGAACTGATCCAACAACACGATTTACACGTTTAGTCCCATTTCATCCGTTTCCATACGTTTTTACCAATTTTTGTTTGGTTTTACATGTTTTTTATGCATGTGTTATGACCCGAACAAAAATATAACCGATTTAATGAAACCGAACTGATCCAACAACACGATTTACACGTTTTGTCCCTTTTCATCCGTTTCCATACGTTTTTACCCATTTCTGTTGGTTTTTAAACGTTTTTTATGCATGTGTTATGACCTGAATAAAAATATAACCGATTTAATGAAAACGAACTGATCCAACAACACGATTTACACGTTTAGTCCCTTTTGATCCGTTTCCGTACATTTTTACCCATTTCTGTTTGTTTTTACACGTTTTTTATGCTTGGGTTATGACCTGAATAAAAATAAAACTGATTTAATGAAACCGAACTGATCCAACAACACGATTTACACGTTTAGTCCCTTTTCATCTGTTTCCATACGTTTTTACCCATTTCTGTTTGTTTTTACACGTTTTTTATGCATGTGTTATAACCCGAATAATAATATAACCGTTTTAATGAAACCGAACAGATACAACAACACGATTTACACGTTTAGTCCCTTTTCATCCGTTTCCATGCGTTTTTACCAATTTCTGTTTGTTTTTACACGTTTTTTATGCATGTGTTATGGCCCGAATAAAAAGATACCTGATTTAATGAATCTGAACAGATCCAACAACACGATTTACACTTTTAGTCCCTTTTCACCCGTTTCCATACGTTTTTACCCATTTCTGTTTGTTTTTACACGTTTTTTATGCTTGTGTTATGACCCGAATAAAAATATAACCGATTTAATGAAACCGAACTGATCCAACAACACGATTTACACGTTTAGTCCCATTTCATCCGTTTCCATACGTTTTTACCAATTTTTGTTTGGTTTTACATGTTTTTTATGCTTGTGTTATGACCCGAACAAAAATATAACCGATTTAATGAAACCGAACTGATCCAACAACACGATTTACACGTTTTGTCCCTTTTCATCCGTTTCCATACGTTTTTACCCATTTCTGTTGGTTTTTACACGTTTTTTATGCATGTGTTATGACCTGAATAAAAATATAACTGATTTAATAAAACCGAACTGATCCAACAACACGATTTACATGTTTAGTCCCTTTTCATCCGTTTCCATACATTTTTACCCAATTCTATTTGTTTTTACATGTTTTTTATGCTTGTTTTATGACCCGAATAAAAATATAACCGATTTAATAAAACTGAATTGATCCAACAACACGATTTACATGTTCAGTACCTTTTCATCCGTTTCCATACGTTTTTACCCATTTCTGTTTTTTTTACATGTTTTTTATGCTTGTGTTATGACCCGAATAAAAACATAACCGATTTAATGAAACCGAACTGATCCAACAACACGATTTACACGTTTAGTCCCATTTCATCCGTTTCCATACTTTTTTACCAATTTTTGTTTGGTTTTACATGTTTTTCATGCTTGTGTTATGACCCGAACAAAAATATAACCGATTTAATGAAACCGAACTGATCCAACAACACGATTTACACGTTTTGTCCCTTTTCATCCGTTTCCATACGTTTTTACCCATTTCTGTTGGTTTTTACACGTTTTTTATGCATGTGTTATGACCTGAATAAAAATATAACCGATTTAATGAAACCGAACTGATCCAACAACACGATTTACACGTTTTGTCCCTTTTCATCCGTTTCCATACGTTTTTACCCATTTCTGTTTGTTTTTACACGTTTTTATGCATGTGTTACGACCCGAATAAAAATATAACCGATTTAATGAAACCGAACTGATCCAACAACACGATTTACATGTTTAGTCCCTTTTCATCCGTTTCCATACGTTTTTACCAATTTCTGTTTGTTTTTACACGTTTTTTATGCATGTGTTATGACCCGAATAAAAATATAACCGATTTAATGAAACCGAACTGATCCAACAACACGATTTACACGTTCAGTCCCTTTTCACCCCGTTTCCATACGTTTTTACCCATTCTTGTTTGTTTTTACACGTTTTTTATGCTTGTGTTATGACCCAAATAAAAGTATAACCGATTTAATGAAACCGAACTGATCCAACAATACGATTTACACGTTTAGTCCCAATTCATCCGTTTCCATACGTTTTTACCAATTTTTGTTTGTTTTTAGACGTTTTTTATGCATGTGTTATGACCCAAATAAAAATATAACCGATTTAATGAAACTGAACTGATCCAACAACACGATTTACACGTTTTGTCCCTTTTCATCCGTTTCCATACGTTTTTACCCATTTCTGTTGGTTTTTACACGTTTTTTATGCATGTGTTATGACCTGAATAAAAATATAACCGATTTAATGAAAACGAACTGATCCAACAACACGATTTACACGTTTAGTCCCTTTTCATCCGTTTCTATACGTGTTTACCCATTTCTGTTTGTTTTTAGACGTTTTTTATGCTTGTGTTATGACCCAAATAAAAATGTAACTGATTTAATGAAACCAAACTGATCCAACAACACGATTTACACGTTTAGTCCCTTTTCATTCATTTCCATACGTTTTTACCCATTTCTGTTTGTTTTTACACGTTTTTTATGCTTGTGTTATGACCCGAATAAAAATATAACCGATTTAATGATACCGAACTGATCCAACAACACGATTTACACGTTTAGTCCATTTTCATCCGTTTCCATACGTTTTTACCCATTTCTGTTTGTTTTTACACGTTTTTTATGCTTGTGCTATTACCCGAATAAAAATATATAGTCGATTTAATGAAACCGAACTGATCCAACCACACGATTTACATGTTTAGTCCCTTTTCATCCGTTTCCATACATTTTTACCAATTTCTGTTTGTTTTTACATGTTTTTTATGCTTGTGTTATGACCCGAATAAATATATAACCGATTTAATGAAACCGAACTGATTCAACAACACGATTTACAAGTTTAGTCCATTTTCATCCGTTTCCATACGTTTTTACCCATTTCTGTTTGTTTTTACACGTTTTTTATGCTTGTGTTATGACCCGAATAAAAATATAACCGATTTAATGAAACCGAACTGATCCAACAACAAGATTTACACGTTTAGTCCCTTTTCATCCGTTTCCATACGTTTTTACCTATTTCTGTTTGTTTTTACACGTTTTTTATACTTGGGTTATGACCCGAATAAAAATGTAACTGATTTAATGAAACCGAACTGATCCAACAACACAATTTACACGTTTAGTCCCTTTTCATCCGTTTCCATACGTTTTTACCCATTTCTGTTTGTTTTTACACGTTTTTTATGCATGTGTTATGACCCGAATAATAATATAACCGTTTTAATGAAACCGAACAGATCCAACAACACGATTTAGACGTTTGGTCCGTTTTCATCCGTTTCCATGCGTTTTTACCAATTTCTGTTTGTTTTTACACATTTTTTATGCATTTGTTATGGCCCAAATAAAAATATACCTGATTTAATGAATCCGAACAGATCCAACAACACGATTTACACGTTTAGTCCCTTTTCACCCATTTCCATACGTTTATACCCATTTCTGTTTGTTTTTACACGTTTTTTATGCTTGTGTTATGACCCGAATAAAAATATAACCGATTTAATGAAACCGAACTGATCCAACAACACGATTTACACGTTTAGTCCCATTTCATCCGTTTCCATACGTTTTTACCAATTTTTATTTGGTTTTACATGTTTTTTATGCATGTGTTATGACCCGAACAAAAATATAACCGATTTAATGAAACCGAACTGATCCAACAACACGATTTACACGTTTTGTCCCTTTTCATCCGTTTCCATACGTTTTTACCCATTTCTGTTGGTTTT
This sequence comes from Artemisia argyi, assembly GCA_030686995.1. NCBI lineage: Eukaryota > Viridiplantae > Streptophyta > Magnoliopsida > Asterales > Asteraceae > Artemisia > Artemisia argyi. The sequence goes on from CM060703.1 coordinate 105,346,427, forward strand.
TAAACGTTTTTTATGCATGTGTTATGACCTGAATAAAAATATAACCGATTTAATGAAAACGAACTGATCCAACAACACGATTTACACGTTTAGTCCCTTTTGATCCGTTTCCATACATTTTTACCCATTTCAGTTTGTTTTTACACGTTTTTTATGCTTGGGTTATGACCCGAATAAAAATAAAACTGATTTAATGAAACCGAACTGATCCAACAACACGATTTACACGTTTAGTCCCTTTTCATCCGTTTCCATACGTTTTTACCCATTTCTGTTTGTTTTTACACGTTTTTTATGCATGTGTTATAACCCGAATAATAATATAACCGTTTTAATGAAACCGAACAGATACAACAACACGATTTACACGTTTAGTCCCTTTTCATCCGTTTCCATGCGTTTTTACCAATTTCTGTTTGTTTTTACACGTTTTTTATGCATGTGTTATGGCCCGAATAAAAAGATACCTGATTTAATGAATCTGAACAGATCCAACAACACGATTTACACTTTTAGTCCCTTTTCACCCGTTTCCATACGTTTTTACCCATTTCTGTTTGTTTTTACACGTTTTTTATGCTTGTGTTATGACCCGAATAAAAATATAACCGATTTAATGAAACCGAACTGATCCAACAACACGATTTACACGTTTTGTCCCTTTTCATCCGTTTCCATACGTTTTTACCCATTTCTGTTGGTTTTTACACGTTTTTTATGCATGTGTTATGACCTGAATAAAAATATAACTGATTTAATGAAACCGAACTGATCCAACAACACGATTTACATGTTTAGTCCCTTTTCATCCGTTTCCATACATTTTTACCCAATTCTATTTGTTTTTACATGTTTTTTATGCTTGTTTTATGACCCGAATAAAAATATAACCGATTTAATAAAACTGAATTGATCCAACAACACGATTTACATGTTCAGTACCTTTTCATCCGTTTCCATACGTTTTTACCCATTTCTGTTTTTTTTACATGTTTTTTATGCTTGTGTTATGACCCGAATAAAAATATAACCGATTTAATGAAACCGAACTGATCCAACAACACGATTTACATGTTTAGTCCCATTTCATCCGTTTCCATACTTTTTTACCAATTTTTGTTTGGTTTTACATGTTTTTCATGCTTGTGTTATGACCCGAACAAAAATATAACCGATTTAATGAAACCGAACTGATCCAACAACACGATTTACACGTTTTGTCCCTTTTCATCCGTTTCCATACGTTTTTACCCATTTCTGTTGGTTTTTACACGTTTTTTATGCATGTGTTATGACCTGAATAAAAATATAACCGATTTAATGAAACCGAACTGATCCAACAACACGATTTACACGTTTTGTCCCTTTTCATCCGTTTCCATACGTTTTTACCCATTTCTGTTTGTTTTTACACGTTTTTATGCATGTGTTACGACCCGAATAAAAATATAACCGATTTAATGAAACCGAACTGATCCAACAACACGATTTACATGTTTAGTCCCTTTTCATCCGTTTCCATACGTTTTTACCAATTTTTGTTTGTTTTTACACGTTTTTTTATGCATGTGTTATGACCCGAATAAAAATATAACCGATTTAATGAAACCGAACTGATCTAACAACACGATTTACACGTTCAGTCCCTTTTCACCCCGTTTCCATACGTTTTTACCCCTTCCTGTTTGTTTTTACACGTTTTTTATGCTTGTGTTATGACCCAAATAAAAGTATAACCGATTTAATGAAACCGAACTGATCCAACAATACGATTTACACGTTTAGTCCCAATTCATCCGTTTCCATACGTTTTTACCAATTTTTGTTTGTTTTTAGACGTTTTTTATGCATGTGTTATGACCCAAATAAAAATATAACCGATTTAATGAAACTGAACTGATCCAACAACACGATTTACACGTTTTGTCCCTTTTCATCCGTTTCCATACGTTTTTACCCATTTCTGTTGGTTTTTACACGTTTTTTATGCATGTGTTATGACCTGAATAAAAATATAACCGATTTAATGAAAACGAACTGATCCAACAACACGATTTACACGTTTAGTCCCTTTTCATCCGTTTCTATACGTGTTTACCCATTTCTGTTTGTTTTTAGACGTTTTTTATGCTTGTGTTATGACCCAAATAAAAATGTAACTGATTTAATGAAACCAAACTGATCCAACAACACGATTTACACGTTTAGTCCCTTTTCATTCATTTCCATACGTTTTTACCCATTTCTGTTTGTTTTTACACGTTTTTTATGCTTGTGTTATGACCCGGATAAAAATATAACCGATTTAATGATACCGAACTGATCCAACAACACGATTTACACGTTTAGTCCATTTTCATCCGTTTCCATACGTTTTTACCCATTTCTGTTTGTTTTTACACGTTTTTTATGCTTGTGCTATTACCCGAATAAAAATATATAGTCGATTTAATGAAACCGAACTGATCCAACCACACGATTTACATGTTTAGTCCCTTTTCATCCGTTTCCATACATTTTTACCAATTTCTGTTTGTTTTTACATGTTTTTTATGCTTGTGTTATGACCCGAATAAATATATAACCGATTTAATGAAACCGAACTGATTCAACAACACGATTTACAAGTTTAGTCCATTTTCATCCGTTTCCATACGTTTTTACCCATTTCTATTTGTTTTTACACGTTTTTTATGCTTGTGTTATGACCCGAATAAAAATATAACCGATTTAATGAAACCGAACTGATCCAACAACAAGATTTACACGTTTAGTCCCTTTTCATCCGTTTCCATACGTTTTTACCTATTTCTGTTTGTTTTTACACGTTTTTTATACTTGGGTTATGACCCGAATAAAAATGTAACTGATTTAATGAAACCGAACTGATCCAACAACACAATTTACACGTTTAGTCCCTTTTCATCCGTTTCCATACGTTTTTACCCATTTCTGTTTGTTTTTACACGTTTTTTATGCATGTGTTATGACCCGAATAATAATATAACCGTTTTAATGAAACCGAACAGATCCAACAACACGATTTAGACGTTTGGTCGGTTTTCATCCGTTTCCATGCGTTTTTACCAATTTCTGTTTGTTTTTACACATTTTTTATGCATTTGTTATGGCCCAAATAAAAATATACCTGATTTAATGAATCCGAACAGATCCAACAACACGATTTACACGTTTAGTCCCTTTTCACCCATTTCCATACGTTTATACCCATTTCTGTTTGTTTTTACACGTTTTTTATGCTTGTGTTATGACCCGAATAAAAATATAACCGATTTAATGAAACCGAACTGATCCAACAACACGATTTACACGTTTAGTCCCATTTCATCCGTTTCCATACGTTTTTACCAATTTTTGTTTGGTTTTACATGTTTTTTATGCATGTGTTATGACCCGAACAAAAATATAACCGATTTAATGAAACCGAACTGATCCAACAACACGATTTACACGTTTTGTCCCTTTTCATCCGTTTCCATACGTTTTTACCCATTTCTGTTGGTTTTTAAACGTTTTTTATGCATGTGTTATGACCTGAATAAAAATATAACCGATTTAATGAAAACGAACTGATCCAACAACACGATTTACACGTTTAGTCCCTTTTGATCCGTTTCCATACATTTTTACCCATTTCTGTTTGTTTTTACACGTTTTTTATGCTTGTGTTATGACCCGAATAAAAATAAAACTGATTTAATGAAACCGAACTTATCCAACAACACGATTTACATGTTTAGTCTCTTTTCATCCGTTTCCATACGTTTTTACCCATTTCTGTTTGTTTTTACACGTTTTTTATGCATGTTTTATGACCCGAATAAAAATATAACGATTAAATGAAACCGAGCTGATCCAACAACATGATTTACACGTTTAGTCCATTTTCATCCGTTTCCTTACGTTTTTACCCATTTCTGTTTGTTTTTACACGTTTTTTACGCATGTGTTATGACCCGAATAAAAGTATAACTGATTTAATGAAACCGAACTTATCCAACCGCACGATTTACACGTTTAGTCCCATTTCATCCGTTTCCATACGTTTTTACCAATTTTTGTTTGTTTTTACACGTTTTTTATGTATGTGTTATGACCCGAATAAAAATATAACCGATTTAATGAAACCGAACTGATCCAACAACACGATTTACATGTTTAGTCCCTTTTCATCCGTTTCCATACGTTTTTACCTATTTTTGTTTGTTTTTACACGTTTTTTATGCTTATTTTTTGACCGAATAAAAATATAACCGATTTAATAAAACCGAACTGATCCAACAACACGATTTACACGTTTAGTCCCTTTTCATCCGTTTCCATATGTTTTTACCCATTTCTGTTTGTTTTTACACGTTTTTTATGCATGTGTTATGACCCGAATAATAATATAACCGTTTTAATGAAACCGAACAGATCCAACAACACGATTTACACGTTTAGTCCCTTTTCATCCGTTTCCATGCGTTTTTACCAATTTCTGTTTGTTTTTACACGTTTTTTATGCTTGGGTTATGACACGAATAAAAATGTAACCGATTTAATGAAACCGAACTGATCCAACAACACGATTTACACGTTTTGTCCCTTTTCATCCGTTTCCATACGTTTTTACCCATTTTTGTTTGTTTTTACACGTTTTTTATGCATGTGTTATGACCCGAATAAAAATATAACCGATTTAATGAAACCGAACTGATTCAACAACACGATTTACACGTTTAGTCCATTTTATTCCGTTTCCATACATTTTTACCCAATTCTGTTTGTTTTTACACGTTTTTTATGCTTATTTTTTGACCGAATAAAAATATAACCGATTTAATAAAACCGAACTGATCCAACAACACGATTTACACGTTTAGTCCCTTTTCATCCGTTTCCATATGTTTTTACCCATTTCTGTTTGTTTTTACACGTTTTTTATGCATGTATTATGACCCGAATAATAATATAACCGTTTTAATGAAACCGAACAGATCCAACAACACGATTTACACGTTTAGTCCCTTTTCATCCGTTTCCATGCGTTTTTACCAATTTATGTTGGTTTTTACACGTTTTTTATGCATGTGTTATGGCCCGAATAAAAATATACCTGATTTAATGAATCCGAACAGATCCAACAACATGATTTACACGTTTAGTCCCTTTTCACCCGTTTCCATACGTTTTTACCCATTTCTGTTTGTTTTTACACGTTTTTTATGCTTGTGTTATGACCCGAATAAAAATATAACCGATTTAATGAAACCGAACAGATCCAACAACACGATTTACACGTTTAGTCCCTTTTCATCCGTTTCCATACGTTTTTACCTATTTCTGTTTGTTTTTACACGTTTTTTATGCTTGGGTTATGACCCGAATAAAAATAAAACTGATTTAATGAAACCGAACTGATCCAACAACACGATTTACACGTTTAGTCCCTTTTCATCCGTTTCCATACGTTTTTACCCATTTCTGTTTGTTTTTACACGTTTTTTATGCATGTGTTATAACCCGAATAATAATATAACCGTTTTAATGAAACCGAACAGATCCAACAACACGATTTACACGTTTAGTCCCTTTTCATCCGTTTCCATGCGTTTTTACCAATTTCTGTTTGTTTTTACACGTTTTTTATGCATGTGTTATGGCCCGAATAAAAAGATACCTGATTTAATGAATCTGAACAGATCCAACAACACGATTTACACTTTTAGTCCTTTTTCACCCGTTTCCATACGTTTTTACCCATTTCTGTTTGTTTTTACACGTTTTTTATGCTTGTGTTATGACCCGAATAAAAATATAACCGATTTAATTAAACCGAACTGATCCAACAACACGATTTACACGTTTAGTCCCATTTCATCCGTTTCCATACGTTTTTACCAATTTTTGTTTGGTTTTACATGTTTTTTATGCTTGTGTTATGACCCGAACAAAAATATAACCGATTTAATGAAACCGAACTGATCCAACAACACGATTTACACGTTTTGTCCCTTTTCATCCGTTTCCATACGTTTTTACCCATTTCTGTTGGTTTTTACACGTTTTTTATGCATGTGTTATGACCCGAATAAAAATATAACCGATTTAATAAAACTGAACAGATCCAACAACACGATTTACATGTTCAGTACCTTTTCATCCGTTTCCATACGTTTTTACCCATTTCTGTTTTTTTTATATGTTTTTTATGCTTGTGTTATGACCCGAATAAAAATATAACCGATTTAATGAAACCGAACTGATCCAACAACACGATTTACACGTTTAGTCCCATTTCATCCGTTTCCATACGTTTTTACCAATTTTTGTTTGTTTTTACACGTTTTTTATGCTTGTGTTACGACCCGAATAAAAATATAACCGATTTAATGAAACCGAACTGATCCAACAACACGATTTACACGTTTAGTCCCATTTCATCCGTTTCCATACGTTTTTACCAATTTTTGTTTGGTTTTACATGTTTTTTATGTTTGTGTTATGACCCGAACAAAAATATAACCGATTTAATGAAACCGAACTGATCCAACAACACGATTTACACCTTTTGTCCCTTTTCATCCGTTTCCATACGTTTTTACCCATTTCTGTTTGTTTTTACACGTTTTTATGCATGTGTTATGACCCGAATAAAAATATAACCGATTTAATGAAACCGAACTGATCCAACAACATGATTTACATGTTTAGTCCCTTTTCATCCGTTTCCATACGTTTTTACCAATTTTTGTTTGTTTTTACACGTTTTTTATGCATGTGTTATGACCCGAATAAAAATATAACCGATTTAATGAAACCGAACTGATCCAACAACACGATTTACACGTTTAGTCCCTTTTCATCCGTTTCCATACATTTTTACCCAATTCTGTTTGTTTTTACACGTTCTTTATGCTTATTTTTTGACCGAATAAAAATATAACCGATTTAATAAAACCGAACTGATCCAACAACACGATTTACACGTTTAGTCACTTTTCATCCGTTTCTATACGTTTTTACCCATTTCTGTTTGTTTTTACACGTTTTTTATGCATGTGTTATGACCCGAATAATAATATAACCGTTTTAATGAAACCGAACAGATCCAACAACACGATTTACACGTTTTGTCCCATTTCATCATTTTCCATACGTTTTTACCAATTTCTGTTGGTTTTTACACGTTTTTTATGCTTGGGTTATGACACGAAAAAAAATGTAACTGATTTAATGAAACCGAACTGATCCAACAACACGATTTACACGTTTAGTCCCTTTTCATCCGTTTCCATACGTTTTTACCCATTTCTGTTTGTTTTTACACGTTTTTTATGCATGTATTATGACCCGAATAATAATATAACCGTTTTAATGAAACCGAACAGATCCAACAACACGATTTACACGTTTAGTCCATTTTCATCCGTTTCCATGCGTTTTTACCAATTTATGTTTGTTTTTACACGTTTTTTATGCATGTGTTATGGCCCGAATAAAAATATACCTGATTTAATGAATCCGAACAAATCCAACAACACGATTTACACGTTTAGTCCCTTTTCATCCGTTTCCATGCGTTTTTACCAATTTCTGTTTGTTTTTACACGTTTTTTATGCATGTGTTATGGCCCGAATAAAAAGATACCTGATTTAATGAATCCGAACAGATCCAACAACACGATTTACACTTTTAGTCCCTTTTCACCCGTTTCCATACGTTTTTACCCATTTCTGTTTGTTTTTACACGTTTTTTATGCTTATGTTATGACCCGAATAAAAATATAACCGATTTAATGAAACCGAACTGATCCAACAACACGATTTACACGTTTAGTCCCATTTCATCCGTTTCCATACGTTTTTATCAATTTTTGTTTGGTTTTACATGTTTTTTATGCTGGTGTTATGACCCGAACAAAAATATAACCGATTTAATGAAACCGAACTGATCCAACAACAAGATTTACACGTTTTGTCCCTTTTCATCCGTTTCCATACGTTTTTACCCATTTCTGTTGGTTTTTACACGTTTTTTATGCATGTGTTATGACCTGAATAAAAATACAACCGATTTAATGAAACCGAACTGATCCAACAACACGATTTACACGTTTAGTCCCTTTTCATCCGTTTCCATACATTTTTACCCAATTCTATTTGTTTTTACATGTTTTTTATGCTTGTTTTATGACCCGAATAAAAATATAACCGATTTAATAATACCGAACTGATCCAACAACACGATTTACATGTTCAGTACCTTTTCATCCGTTTCCATACGTTTTTACCCATTTCTGTTTTTTTTACACGTTTTTTATGCATGCGTTATGGCCCGAATAAAAATATACCTGATTTAATGAAATCGAACTGATCCAACAATACGATTTACGCGTTTAGTCCCTTTTCACCCGTTTCCATACGTTTTTACTCATTTCTGTTTGTTTTTACACGTTTTTTATGCATGTGTTATGACCCGAATAAAAATATAACGATTAAATGAAACCGAGCTGATCCAACAACATGATTTACACGTTTAGTCCATTTTCATCCGTTTCCAAACGTTTTTACCCATTTCTGTTTGTTTTTACACGTTTTTTACGCATGTGTTTTGACCCGAATAAAAATATATCTGATTTAATGAAACCGAACTTATCCAACAGCACGATTTACTCGTTTAGTCCCATTTCATCCGTTTCCATACATTTTTACCAATTTTTGTTTGTTTTTACACGTTTTTAATGCATGTGTTATGACCCGAATAAAAATATAACCGATTTAATGAAACCGAACTGATCCAACAACACGATTTACACGTTTTGTCCCTTTTCAACCGTTTCCATACATTTTTACCCATTTCTGTTTGTTTTTACACGTTTTTTATGCATGTGTTATGACCCGAATAAAAATATAATCGATTTAATGAAACCGAACTGATCCAACAACACGATTTACACGTTTAGTCTCTTTTCATCCGTTTCCGTACGTTTTTACCAATTTTTGTTTGTTTTTACACGTTTTTTATGCATGTGTTATGACCCGAATAAAAATATAAGCGATTTAATGAAACCGAACTGATCCAACAACACGATTTACACGTTTTGTCCCTTTTCATCCGTTTCCATACGTTTTTACCCATTTCTGTTTGTTTTTACACGTTTTTTATGCATGTGTTATGACCCGAATAAAAATATAACCGATTTAATGAAACCGAACTGATCCAACAACACGATTTACACGTTTAGTCCCTTTTCATCCGTTTCCATACATTTTTACCCAATTCTGTTTGTTTTTACACGTTTTTTATGCTTATTTTTTGACCCGAATAAAAATATAACCGATTTAATAAAACCGAACTGATCCAACAACACGATTTACACGTTTAGTCCCTTTTCATCCGTTTTCATACGTTTTTTCCCATTTCTGTTTGTTTTTATACGTTTTTTATGCATGTGTTATGACTCGAATAATAATATAACCGTTTTAATGAAACCGAACAGATCCAACAACACGATTTACACGTTTAGTCCCTTTTCATCCGTTTCCATGCGTTTTTACCAATTTCTGTTTGTTTTTACACGTTTTTTATGCATGTGTTATGGCCCGAATAAAAAGATACCTGATTTAATGAATCCGAACAGATCCAACAACACGATTTACACTTTTAGTCCCTTTTCACCCGTTTCCATACGTTTTTACCCATTTCTGTTTGTTTTTACACGTTTTTTATGCTTATGTTATGACCCGAATAAAAATATAACCGATTTAATGAAACCGAACTGATCCAACAACACGATTTACACGTTTAGTCCCATTTCATCCGTTTCCATACGTTTTTACCAATTTTTGTTTGGTTTTACATGTTTTTTATGCTTGTGTTATGACCCGAACAAAAATATAACCGATTTAATGAAACCGAACTGATCCAACAACAAGATTTACACGTTTTGTCCCTTTTCATCCGTTTCCATACGTTTTTACCCATTTCTGTTGGTTTTTACACGTTTTTTATGCATGTGTTATGACCTGAATAAAAATATAACCGATTTAATGAAACCGAACTGATCCAACAACACGATTTACACGTTTAGTCCCTTTTCATCCGTTTCCATACATTTTTACCCAATTCTATTTGTTTTTACATGTTTTTTATGCTTGTTTTATGACCCGAATAAAAATATAACCGATTTAATAATACCGAACTGATCCAACAACACGATTTACATGTTCAGTACCTTTTCATCCGTTTCCATACGTTTTTACCCATTTCTGTTTTTTTTACACGTTTTTTATGCATGCGTTATGGCCCGAATAAAAATATACCTGATTTAATGAAATCGAACTGATCCAACAATACGATTTACACGTTTTGTCCCTTTTCATCCGTTTCCATACGTTTTTACCCATTTCTGTTTGTTTTTACACGTTTTTTATGCATGTGTTATGACCCGAATAAAAATATAACCGATTTAATGAAACCGAACTGATCCAACAACACGATTTACACGTTTAGTCCCTTTTCATCCGTTTCCATACATTTTTACCCAATTCTGTTTGTTTTTACACGTTTTTTATGCTTATTTTTTGACCCGAATAAAAATATAACCGATTTAATAAAACCGAACTGATCCAACAACACGATTTACACGTTTAGTCCCTTTTCATCCGTTTTCATACGTTTTTTCCCATTTCTGTTTGTTTTTATACGTTTTTTATGCATGTGTTATGACTCGAATAATAATATAACCGTTTTAATGAAACCGAACAGATCCAACAACACGATTTACACGTTTAGTCCCTTTTCATCCGTTTCCATGCGTTTTTACCAATTTCTGTTTGTTTTTACACGTTTTTTATGCTTTGGTTATGACCCGAATAAAAATGTAACTGATTTAATGAAACCGAACTGATCCAACAACACGATTTACACGTTTAGTCCCTTTTCATCCGTTTCCATACGTTTTTACCCATTTCTGTTTGTTTTTACACGTTTTTTATGCATGTGTTATGATCAGAATAATAATATAACCGTTTTAATGAAACCGAACAGATCCAACAAGACGATTTACACGTTTAGTCCCTTTTCATCCGTTTCCATGCGTTTTTACCAATTTCTGTTTGTTTTTACACGTTTTTTATGCATGTGTTATGGCCCGAATAAAAATATACCTGATTTAATGAATCCGAACAGATCCAACAACACGATTTACACGTTTAGTCCCTTTTCACCCGTTTCCATACGTTTTTACCCATTTCTGTTTGTCTTTACACGTTTTTTATGCTTGTGTTATGACCCGAATAAAAATATAACCGATTTAATGAAACCGAACTGATCCAACAACAAGATTTATACGTTTAGTCCCTTTTCATCTGTTTCCATACGTTTTTACCTATTTCTGTTTGTTTTTACACGTTTTTTATGCTTGGGTTATGACCCGAATAAAAATGTAACTGATTTAATGAAACCGAACTGATCCAACAACACGATTTACACGTTTAGTCCCATTTCATCCGTTTCCATACGTTTTTACCCATTTCTGTTTGTTTTTACACGTTTTTTATGCATGTGTTATGACCCGAATAATAATATAACCGTTTTAATGAAACCGAACAGATCCAACAACACGATTTACACGTTTAGTCCCTTTTCATCCGTTTCCATGCGTTTTTACCAATTTCTGTTTGTTTTTACACGTTTTTTATGCATGTGTTATGGCCCGAATAAAAATATACCTGATTTAATGAATCCGAACAGATCCAACAACACGATTTACACGTTTAGTCCCTTTTCACCCGTTTCCATACGTTTTTACCCATTTCTCTTTGTTTTTACACGTTTTTTATGCTTGTGTTATGACCCGAATAAAAATATAATCGATTTAATGAAACCGAACTGATCCAACAACAAGATTTACACGTTTAGTCCCTTTTCATCTGTTTCCATTCGTTTTTACCCATTTCTGTTTGTTTTTACACGTTTTTTATGCATGTGTTATGACCCGAATAATAAGATAACCGTTTTAATGAAACCAAACAGATCCAACAACACGATTTACACGTTTAGTCCCTTTTTATCCGTTTCCATACGTTTTTACCAATTTTTGTTTGGTTTTACATGTTTTTTATGCATGTGTTATGACCTGAACAAAAATATAACCGATTTAATGAAACCGAACTGATCCAACAACACGATTTACACGTTTTGTCCCTTTTCATCCGTTTCCATACGTTTTTACCCATTTCTGTTGGTTTTTACACGTTTTTTATGCATGTGTTATGACCTGAATAAAAATATAACCGATTTAATGAAACCGAACTGATCCAACAACACGATTTACACGTTTAGTCCCTTTTCATCCGTTTCCATACATTTTTACCCAATTCTATTTGTTTTTACACGTTTTTTATGCTTGTTTTATGACCCGAATAAAAATATAACCGATTTAATAAAACCGAACTGATCCAACAACATGATTTACATGTTCAGTACCTTTTCATCCGTTTCCATACGTTTTTACCCATTTCTGTTTGTTTTTACGCGTTTTTTATGCATGTGTTATGGCCCGAATGAAAATATACCTGATTTAATGAAATCGAACTGATCCAACAATACGATTTACACGTTTAGTCCCTTTTCACCCATTTCCATACGTTTTTACTCAATTTTTTTTGTTTTTACACGTTTTTTCTGCTTGTGTTATGACCCGAATAAAAGTATAACCGATTTAATGAAACCGAACTGATCCAACAACACGATTTACACGTTTAGTCCCTTTCATCCGTTTCCATACGTTTTTACCAATTTTTGTTTGTTTTTACACGTTTTTTATGCATGTGTTATGACCCGAATAAAAGTATAACCGATTTAATGAAACCGAACTGATCCAACAACACGATTTACACGTTTTGTCCCTTTTCATCCGTTTCCATACGTTTTTACCCATTTCTGTTGGTTTTTACACGTTTTTTATGCATGTGTTATGACCTGTATAAAAATATAACCGATTTAATGAAAACGAACTGATCCAACAACACGATTTACACGTTTAGTCCCTTTTGATCCGTTTCCATACATTTTTACCCATTTCTGTTTGTTTTTACATGTTTTTTATGCTTGTGTTATGACCCGAATAAAAATAAAACTGATTTAATTAAACCGAACTGATCCAACAACAAGATTTACACGATTAGTCCCTTTTCATCGGTTTCCATACGTTTTTACCCATTTCTGTTTGTTTTTACACGTTTTTTATGCATGTGTTATGACCCCAATAAAAATATAACGATTAAATGAAACCGAGCTGATCCAACAACATGATTTACACGTTTAGTCCATTTTCATCCGTTTCCATACGTTTTTACCCATTTCTGTTTGTTTTTACACGTTTTTTTACGCATGTGTTATGACCCGAATAAAAATATAACTGATTTAATGAAACCGAACTTATCCAACAGCACGATTTACACGTTTAGTCCCATTTCATCCGTTTCCATACGTTTTTACCAATTTTTGTTTGTTTTTAAACGATTTTTATGCATGTGTTATGACCCGAATAAAAATATAACCGATTTAATGAAACCGAACTGATCCAACAACAAGATTTACACGTTTAGTCCCTTTTCATCTGTTTCCATTCGTTTTTACCCATTTCTGTTTGTTTTTACACGTTTTTTATGCATGTGTTATGACCCGAATAATAAGATAACCGTTTTAATGAAACCGAACAGATCCAACAACACGATTTACACGTTTAGTCCCTTTTTATCCGTTTCCATACGTTTTTACCAATTTTTGTTTGGTTTTACATGTTTTTTATGCATGTGTTATGACCTGAACAAAAATATAACCGATTTAATGAAACCGAACTGATCCAACAACACGATTTACACGTTTTGTCCCTTTTCATCCGTTTCCATACGTTTTTACCCATTTCTGTTGGTTTTTACACGTTTTTTATGCATGTGTTATGACCTGAATAAAAATATAACCGATTTAATGAAACCGAACTGATCCAACAACACGATTTACACGTTTAGTCCCTTTTCATCCGTTTCCATACATTTTTACCCAATTCTATTTGTTTTTACACGTTTTTTATGCTTGTTTTATGACCCGAATAAAAATATAACCGATTTAATAAAACCGAACTAATCCAACAACATGATTTACATGTTCAGTACCTTTTCATCCGTTTCCATACGTTTTTACCCATTTCTGTTTGTTTTTACGCGTTTTTTATGCATGTGTTATGGCCCGAATGAAAATATACCTGATTTAATGAAATCGAACTGATCCAACAATACGATTTACACGTTTAGTCCCTTTTCACCCATTTCCATACGTTTTTACTCAATTTTTTTTGTTTTTACACGTTTTTTCTGCTTGTGTTATGACCCGAATAAAAGTATAACCGATTTAATGAAACCGAACTGATCCAACAACACGATTTACACGTTTAGTCCCTTTCATCCGTTTCCATACGTTTTTACCAATTTTTGTTTGTTTTTACACGTTTTTTATGCATGTGTTATGACCCGAATAAAAGTATAACCGATTTAATGAAACCGAACTGATCCAACAACACGATTTACACGTTTTGTCCCTTTTCATCCGTTTCCATACGTTTTTACCCATTTCTGTTGGTTTTTACACGTTTTTTATGCATGTGTTATGACCTGTATAAAAATATAACCGATTTAATGAAAACGAACTGATCCAACAACACGATTTACACGTTTAGTCCCTTTTGATCCGTTTCCATACATTTTTACCCATTTCTGTTTGTTTTTACATGTTTTTTATGCTTGTGTTATGACCCGAATAAAAATAAAACTGATTTAATTAAACCGAACTGATCCAACAACAAGATTTACACGATTAGTCCCTTTTCATCGGTTTCCATACGTTTTTACCCATTTCTGTTTGTTTTTACACGTTTTTTATGCATGTGTTATGACCCCAATAAAAATATAACGATTAAATGAAACCGAGCTGATCCAACAACATGATTTACACGTTTAGTCCATTTTCATCCGTTTCCATACGTTTTTACCCATTTCTGTTTGTTTTTACACGTTTTTTTACGCATGTGTTATGACCCGAATAAAAATATAACTGATTTAATGAAACCGAACTTATCCAACAGCACGATTTACACGTTTAGTCCCATTTCATCCGTTTCCATACGTTTTTACCAATTTTTGTTTGTTTTTAAACGATTTTTATGCATGTGTTATGACCCGAATAAAAATATAACCGATTTAATGAAACCGAACTGATCCAACAACAAGATTTACACGTTTAGTCCCTTTTCATCTGTTTCCATTCGTTTTTACCCATTTCTGTTTGTTTTTACACGTTTTTTATGCATGTGTTATGACCCGAATAATAAGATAACCGTTTTAATGAAACCGAACAGATCCAACAACACGATTTACACGTTTAGTCCCTTTTTATCCGTTTCCATACGTTTTTACCAATTTTTGTTTGGTTTTACATGTTTTTTATGCATGTGTTATGACCTGAACAAAAATATAACCGATTTAATGAAACCGAACTGATCCAACAACACGATTTACACGTTTTGTCCCTTTTCATCCGTTTCCATACGTTTTTACCCATTTCTGTTGGTTTTTACACGTTTTTTATGCATGTGTTATGACCTGAATAAAAATTTAACCGATTTAATGAAACCGAACTGATCCAACAACACGATTTACACGTTTAGTCCCTTTTCATCCGTTTCCATACATTTTTACCCAATTCTATTTGTTTTTACACGTTTTTTATGCTTGTTTTATGACCCGAATAAAAATATAACCGATTTAATAAAACCGAACTGATCCAACAACATGATTTACACGTTCAGTACCTTTTCATCCGTTTCCATACGTTTTTACCCATTTCTGTTTGTTTTTACGCGTTTTTTATGCATGTGTTATGGCCCGAATGAAAATATACCTGATTTAATGAAATCGAACTGATCCAACAATACGATTTACACGTTTAGTCCCTTTTCACCCGTTTCCATACGTTTTTACTCATTTCTTTTTGTTTTTACACGTTTTTTCTGCTTGTGTTATGACCCGAATAAAAGTATAACCGATTTAATGAAACCGAACTGATCCAACAACACGATTTACACGTTTAGTCCCTTTCATCCGTTTCCATACGTTTTTTACCAATTTTTGTTTGTTTTTACACGTTTTTTATGCATGTGTTATGACCCGAATAAAAGTATAACCGATTTAATGAAACCGAACTGATCCAACAACACGATTTACACGTTTTGTCCCTTTTCATCCGTTTCGATACGTTTTTACCCATTTCTGTTGGTTTTTACACGTTTTTTATGCATGTGTTATGACCTGTATAAAAATATAACCGATTTAATGAAAACGAACTGATCCAACAACACGATTTACACGTTTAGTCCCTTTTGATCCGTTTCCATACATTTTTACCCATTTCTGTTTGTTTTTACATGTTTTTTATGCTTGTGTTATGACCCGAATAAAAATAAAACTGATTTAATTAAACCGAACTGATCCAACAACAAGATTTACACGATTAGTCCCTTTTCATCGGTTTCCATACGTTTTTACCCATTTCTGTTTGTTTTTACACGTTTTTTATGCATGTGTTATGACCCCAATAAAAATATAACGATTAAATGAAACCGAGCTGATCCAACAACATGATTTACACGTTTAGTCCATTTTCATCCGTTTCCATACGTTTTTACCCATTTCTGTTTGTTTTTACACGTTTTTTTACGCATGTGTTATGACCCGAATAAAAATATAACTGATTTAATGAAACCGAACTTATCCAACAGCACGAGTTACACGTTTAGTCCCATTTCATCCGTTTCCATACGTTTTTACCAATTTTTGTTTGTTTTTAAACGATTTTTATGCATGTGTTATGACCCGAATAAAAATATAACCGATTTAATGAAACCGAACTGAGCCAACAACACGATTTAACACGTTTTGTCCTTTTTCATCCGTTTCCATACGTTTTTACCCATTTCTGTTTGTTTTTACACGTTTTTTATGCATGTCTTATGACCCGAATAATAATATAACCGTTTTAATGAAACCGAACAGATCCAACAACACGATTTACACGTTTAGTCCCTTTTCACCCGTTTCCATACGTTTTTACCCATTTCTGTTTGTTTTTACACGTTTTTTATGCTTGTGTTATGACCCGAATAAAAATATAACCGATTTAATGAAACCGAACTGATCCAACAACACGATTTACACGTTTAGTCCCTTTTCATCCGTTTCCATACGTTTTTACCCATTTCTGTTTGTTTTTACACGATTTTTATGCATGTGTTATGAACCGAATAATAATATAAACCGTTTTTAATGAAACCGAACAGATCCAACAACACGATTTACACGTTTAGTCCCTTTTCACCCGTTTCCATACGTTTTTACCCCATTTCTGTTTGTTTTTACACGTTTTTTTATGCTTGTGTTATGACCCGAATAAAAATATAACCGATTTAATGAAACCGAACTGATCCAACAACACGATTTACACGCTTAGTCCCATTTCATCCGTTACCATACGTTTTTACCAATTTTTGTTTGGTTTTACATGTTTTTTATGCATGTTTTATGACCCGAACAAAAATATAACCGATTTAATGAAACCGAACTGATCCAACAACACGATTTACACGTTTTGTCCCTTTTCATCCGTTTCCATACGTTTTTACCCATTTCTGTTGGTTTTTACACGTTTTTTATGCATGTTTTATGACCTGAATAAAAATATAACCGATTTAATGAAACCGAACTGATCCAACAACACGATTTACACGTTTAGTCCCTTTTCATCCGTTTCCGTACATTTTTACCCAATTCTATTTGTTTTTACACGTTTTTTATGCTTGTTTTATGACCCGAATAAAAATATAACCGATTTAATAAAACCGAACTGATTCAAAAACACGATTTACACGTTCAGTACCTTTTCATCCGTTTCCATACGTTTTTACCCATTTCTGTTTGTTTTTACACGTTTTTTATGCATGTGTTATGGACCGAATAAAAATATACCTGATTTAATGAAATCGAACTGATCCAACAGTACGATTTACGCGTTTAGTCCCTTTTCACCCGTTTCCATACGTTTTTACTCATTTCTTTTTGTTTTTACACGTTTTTTCTGCTTGTGTTATGACCCGAATAAAAGTATAACCGATTTAATGAAACCGAACTGATCCAACAACACAATTTACAACGTTTAGTCCCTTTCATCCGTTTCCATACGTTTTTACCAATTTTTGTTTGTTTTTACACGTTTTTTATGCATGTGTTACGACCCGAATAAAAATATAACCGATTTAATGAAACTGAACTGATCCAACAACACGATTTACACGTTTTGTCCTTTTTCATCCGTTTCCATACGTTTTTACCCATTTCTGTTGGTTTTTTACACGTTTTTTATGCATGTGTTATGACCTGAATAAAAATATAACCGATTTAATGAAAACGAACTGATCCAACAACACGATTTACACGTTTAGTCCCTTTTGATCCGTTTCTATACATTTTTACCCATTTCTGTTTGTTTTTACACGTTTTTTATGCTTGTGTTATGACCCGAATAAAAATAAAACTGATTTAATTAAACCGAACTGATCCAACAACAAGATTTACACGTTTAGTCCCTTTTCATCCGTTTCCATACGTTTTTACCCATTCCTGTTTGTTTTTACACGTTTTTTATGCATGTGTTATGACCCGAATAAAAATATAACGATTAAATGAAACCGAGCTGATCCAACAACATGATTTACACGTTTAGTCCATTTTCATCCGTTTCCATACGTTTTTACCCATTTCTGTTTGTTTTTACACATTTTTTACGCATGTGTTATGACCCGAATAAAAATATAACTGATTTAATGAAACCGAACTTATCCAACAGCACGATTTACACGTTTAGTCCCATTTTATCCGTTTCCATACGTTTTTACCAATTTTTGTTTGTTTTTAACGTTTTTTATGCATGTGTTATGACCCGAATAAAAATATAACCGATTTAATGAAACCGAACTGATCCAACAACACTATTTACACGTTTTGTCAGTTTTCATCCGTTTCCATACGTTTTTACCCATTTCTGTTTGTTTTTTACACGTTTTTTATGCATGTGTTATGACCCGAATAAAAATATAACCGATTTAATGAAACCGAACTGATCCAACAACACGATTTACACGTTTAGTCTCTTTTCATCCGTTTCCATAAGTTTTTACCAATTTTTGTTTGTTTTTACACGTTTTTTATGCATGTGTTATAACCCGAATAAAAATAACCGATTTAATGAAAACCGAACTGATCCAACAACACGATTTACACGTTTTGTCCCTTTTCATCCGTTTCCATACGTTTTTACCCATTTTTGTTTGTTTTTACACGTTTTTATGCATGTGTTATGACCCGAATAAAAATATAACCGATTTAATGAAACCGAACTGATCCAGCAACAAAATTTACACGTTTAGTCCCTTTTCATCTGTTTCCATACATTTTTACCCAATTCTGTTTGTTTTTACACGTTTTTTATGCTTATTTTTGACCCGAATAAAATATAACCGATTTAATAAAACCGAACTGATCCAACAACACGATTTACACGTTTAGTCCCTTTTCATCCATTTCCATACGTTTTTACCCATTTCTGTTTGTTTTTACACGTTTTTTATGCTTGTGTTATGACCCGAATAAAAATATAACCGATTTAATGAAACCGAACTGATCCAACAACACGATTTACACGTTTAGTCCCTTTTCATCCGTTTCCATACGTTTTTACCCATTTCTGTTTGTTTTTACACGATTTTTATGCATGTGTTATGAACCGAATAATAATATAACCGTTTTAATGAAACCGAACAGATCCAACAACACGATTTACACGTTTAGTCCCTTTTCACCCGTTTCCATACGTTTTTACCTATTTCTGTTTGTTTTTACACGTTTTTTATGCTTGTGTTATGACCCGAATAAAAATATAACCGATTTAATGAAACCGAACTGATCCAACAACACGATTTACACGCTTAGTCCCATTTCATCCGTTACCATACCGTTTTTACCAATTTTTGTTTGGTTTTACATGTTTTTTATGCATGTGTTATGACCCGAACAAAAATATAACCGATTTAATGAAACCGAACTGATCCAACAACACGATTTACACGTTTTGTCCCTTTTCATCCTTTTCCATACGTTTTTTACCCATTTCTGTTGGTTTTTACACGTTTTTTATGCATGTTTTATGACCTGAATAAAAATATAACCGATTTAATGAAACCGAACTGATCCAACAACACGATTTACACGTTTAGTCCCTTTTCATCCGTTTCCGTACATTTTTACCCAATTCTATTTGTTTTTACACGTTTTTTATGCTTGTTTTATGACCCGAATAAAAATATAACCGATTTAATAAAACCGAACTGATTCAAAAACACGATTTACACGTTCAGTACCTTTTCATCCGTTTCCATACGTTTTTACCCATTTCTGTTTGTTTTTACACGTTTTTTATGCATGTGTTATGGACCGAATAAAAATATACCTGATTTAATGAAATCGAACTGATCCAACAGTACGATTTACGCGTTTAGTCCCTTTTCACCCGTTTCCATACGTTTTTACTCATTTCTTTTGTTTTTACACGTTTTTTCTGCTTGTGTTATGACCCGAATAAAAGTATAACCGATTTAATGAAACCGAACTGATCCAACAACACAATTTACACGTTTAGTCCCTTTCATCCGTTTCCATACGTTTTTACCAATTTTTGTTTGTTTTTACACGTTTTTTATGCATGTGTTACGACCCGAATAAAAATATAACCGATTTAATGAAACTGAACTGATCCAACAACACGATTTACACGTTTTGTCCTTTTTCATCCGTTTCCATACGTTTTTACCCATTTCTGTTGGTTTTTTACACGTTTTTTATGCATGTGTTATGACCTGAATAAAAATATAACCGATTTAATGAAAACGAACTGATCCAACAACACGATTTACACGTTTAGTCCCTTTTGATCCGTTTCTATACATTTTTACCCATTTCTGTTTGTTTTTACACGTTTTTTATGCTTGTGTTATGACCCGAATAAAAATAAAACTGATTTAATTAAACCGAACTGATCCAACAACAAGATTTACACGTTTAGTCCCTTTTCATCCGTTTCCATACGTTTTTACCCATTCCTGTTTGTTTTTACACGTTTTTTATGCATGTGTTATGACCCGAATAAAAATATAACGATTAAATGAAACCGAGCTGATCCAACAACATGATTTACACGTTTAGTCCATTTTCATCCGTTTCCATACGTTTTTACCCATTTCTGTTTGTTTTACCACATTTTTTACGCATGTGTTATGACCCGAATAAAAATATAACTGATTTAATGAAACCGAACTTATCCAACAGCACGATTTACACGTTTAGTCCCATTTTATCCGTTTCCATACGTTTTTACCAATTTTTGTTTGTTTTTAACGTTTTTTATGCATGTGTTATGACCCGAATAAAAATATAACCGATTTAATGAAACCGAACTGATCCAACAACACTATTTACACGTTTTGTCAGTTTTCATCCGTTTCCATACGTTTTTACCCATTTCTGTTTGTTTTTACACGTTTTTTATGCATGTGTTATGACCCGAATAAAAATATAACCGATTTAATGAAACCGAACTGATCCAACAACACGATTTACACGTTTAGTCTCTTTTCATCCGTTTCCATAAGTTTTTACCAATTTTTGTTTGTTTTTACACGTTTTTTATGCATGTGTTATAACCCGAATAAAAATAACCGATTTAATGAAACCGAACTGATCCAACAACACGATTTACACGTTTTGTCCCTTTTCATCCGTTTCCATACGTTTTTACCCATTTTTGTTTGTTTTTACACGTTTTTTATGCATGTGTTATGACCCGAATAAAAATATAACCGATTTAATGAAACCGAACTGATCCAGCAACAAAATTTACACGTTTAGTCCCTTTTCATCTGTTTCCATACATTTTTACCCAATTCTGTTTGTTTTTACACGTTTTTTATGCTTATTTTTTGACCCGAATAAAAATATAACCGATTTAATAAAACCGAACTGATCCAACAACACGATTTACACGTTTAGTCCCTTTTCATCCATTTCCATACGTTTTTACCCATTTCTGTTTGTTTTACACGTTTTTTATGCTTGTGTTATGACCCGAATAAAAATATAACCGATTTAATGAAACCGAACTGATCCAACAACACGATTTACACGTTTAGTCCCTTTTCATCCGTTTCCATACGTTTTTACCCATTTCTGTTTGTTTTTACACGATTTTTATGCATGTGTTATGAACCGAATAATAATATAACCGTTTTAATGAAACCGAACAGATCCAACAACACGATTTACACGTTTAGTCCCTTTTCACCCGTTTCCATACGTTTTTACCTATTTCTGTTTGTTTTTACACGTTTTTTATGCTTGTGTTATGACCCGAATAAAAATATAACCGATTTAATGAAACCGAACTGATCCAACAACACGATTTACACGCTTAGTCCCATTTCATCCGTTACCATACGTTTTTACCAATTTTTGTTTGGTTTTACATGTTTTTTATGCATGTGTTATGACCCGAACAAAAATATAACCGATTTAATGAAACCGAACTGATCCAACAACACGATTTACACGTTTTGTCCCTTTTCATCCGTTTCCATACGTTTTTACCCATTTCTGTTGGTTTTTACACGTTTTTTATGCATGTTTTATGACCTGAATAAAAATATAACCGATTTAATGAAACCGAACTGATCCAACAACACGATTTACACGTTTAGTCCCTTTTCATCCGTTTCCGTACATTTTTACCCAATTCTATTTGTTTTTACACGTTTTTTATGCTTGTTTTATGACCCGAATAAAAATATAACCGATTTAATAAAACCGAACTGATTCAAAAACACGATTTACACGTTCAGTACCTTTTCATCCGTTTCCATACGTTTTTACCCATTTCTGTTTGTTTTTACACGTTTTTTATGCATGTGTTATGGACCGAATAAAAATATACCTGATTTAATGAAATCGAACTGATCCAACAGTACGCTTTACGCGTTTAGTCCCTTTTCACCCGTTTCCATACGTTTTTACTCATTTCTTTTGTTTTTACACGTTTTTTCTGCTTGTGTTATGACCCGGAATAAAAGTATAACCGATTTAATGAAACCGAACTGATCCAACAACACAATTTACACGTTTAGTCCCTTTCATCCGTTTCCATACGTTTTTACCAATTTTTGTTGTTTTTACACGTTTTTTATGCATGTGTTACGACCCGAATAAAAATATAACCGATTTAATGAAACTGAACTGATCCAACAACACGATTTACACGTTTTGTCCTTTTTCATCCGTTTCCATACGTTTTTACCATTTCTGTTGGTTTTTACACGTTTTTTATGCATGTGTTATGACCTGAATAAAAATATAACCGATTTAATGAAAACGAACTGATCCAACAACACGATTTACACGTTTAGTCCCTTTTGATCCGTTTCTATACATTTTTACCCATTTCTGTTTGTTTTTACACGTTTTTTATGCTTGTGTTATGACCCGAATAAAAATAAAACTGATTTAATTAAACCGAACTGATCCAACAACAAGATTTACACGTTTAGTCCCTTTTCATCCGTTTCCATACGTTTTTACCCATTCCTGTTTGTTTTTACACGTTTTTTATGCATGTGTTATGACCCGAATAAAAATATAACGATTAAATGAAACCGAGCTGATCCAACAACATGATTTACACGTTTAGTCCATTTTCATCCGTTTCCATACGTTTTTACCCATTTCTGTTTGTTTTTACACATTTTTTACGCATGTGTTATGACCCGAATAAAAATATAACTGATTTAATGAAACCGAACTTATCCAACAGCACGATTTACACGTTTAGTCCCATTTTATCCGTTTCCATACGTTTTTACCAATTTTTGTTTGTTTTTAACGTTTTTTATGCATGTGTTATGACCCGAATAAAAATATAACCGATTTAATGAAACCGAACTGATCCAACAACACTATTTACACGTTTTGTCAGTTTTCATCCGTTTCCATACGTTTTTACCCATTTCTGTTTGTTTTTACACGTTTTTTATGCATGTGTTATGACCCGAATAAAAATATAACCGATTTAATGAAACCGAACTGATCCAACAACACGATTTACACGTTTAGTCCCTTTTCATCCGTTTCCATAAGTTTTTACCAATTTTAGTTTGTTTTTACACGTTTTTTATGCATGTGTTATAACCCGAATAAAAATATAACCGATTTAATGAAACCGAACTGATCCAACAACACGATTTACACGTTTTGTCCCTTTTCATCCGTTTCCATACGTTTTTACCCATTTTTGTTTGTTTTTACACGTTTTTTATGCATGTGTTATGACCCGAATAAAAATATAACCGATTTAATGAAACCGAACTGATCCAGCAACAAAATTTACACGTTTAGTCCCTTTTCATCTGTTTCCATACATTTTTACCCAATTCTGTTTGTTTTTACACGTTTTTTATGCTTATTTTTTGACCCGAATAAAAATATAACCGATTTAATAAAACCGAACTGATCCAACAACACGATTTACACGTTTAGTCCCTTTTCATCCATTTCCATACGTTTTTACCCATTTCTGTTTGTTTTTACACGTTTTTTATGCTTGTGTTATGACCCGAATAAAAATATAACCGATTTAATGAAACCGAACTGATCCAACAACACGATTTACACGTTTAGTCCCTTTTCATCCGTTTCCATACGTTTTTACCCATTTCTGTTTGTTTTTTTTTACACGTTTTCTATGCATGTATTATGGCCCGAATAAAAATATACCTGATTTAATGAATCCGAACAGATCCAACAACACGATTTACACGTTTAGTCCCTTTTCACCCGTTTCCATACGTTTTTACCCATTTCTGTTTGTTTTTACACGTTTTTTATGCTTGTGTTATGACCCGAATAAAAATATAACCGATTTAATGAAACCGAACTGATCCAACAACACGATTTACACGTTTAGTCACATTTCATCCGTTTCCATACGTTGTTACCAATTTTTGTTTGGTTTTACATGTTTTTTATGCATGTGTTATGACCCGAACAAAAATATAACCGATTTAATGAAACCGAACTGATCCAACACCACGATTTTACACGTTTTGTCCCTTTTTATCCGTTTCCATATGTTTTTACCCATTTCTGTTTGTTTTTACACGTTTTTTATGCATGTGTTATGACCTGAATAAAAATATAACCGATTTAATGAAACCGAACTGATCCAACAACACGATTTACACGTTTAGTCCCTTTTCATCCGTTTCCATACATTTTTACCCAATTCTGTTTGTTTTTACACGTTTTTTATGCTTGTTTTATGACCCGAATAATAATATAACCGATTTAATAAAACCGAACTGATCCAACAACACGATTTACACGTTCAGTACCTTTTCATCCGTTTCCATACGTTTTTACCCATTTCTGTTTGTTTTTACACGTTTTTTATGCATGTGTTATGGCCCGAATAAAAATATACCTGATTTAATTGAAATCGAACTTATCCAACAATACGATTACGCGTTTAGTCCCTTTTCACCCGTTTCCATACGTTTTTACTCATTTCTTTTGTTTTTACACGTTTTTTATGCTTGTGTTATGACCCGAATAAAAATATAACCGATTTTATGAAACCGAACTGATCCAACAACACGATTTACACGTTTAGTCCCATTTCATCCGTTTCCGTACGTTTTTACCAATTTTTGTTTGTTTTTACACGTTTTTTATGCATGTGTTATGACCCGAATAAAAATATAACCGATTTAATGAAATCGAACTGATCCAACAACACGATTTACACGTTTAGTCCCATTTCATCCGTTTCCATACGTTGTTACGAATTTTTGTTTGGTTTTACATGTTTTTTATGCATGTGTTATGACCCGAACAAAAATATAACCGATTTAATGAAACCGAACTGATCCAACAACATGATTTACACGTTTTGTCCCTTTTCATCCGTTTCCATACGTTTTTACCCATTTCTGTTGGTTTTTACACGTTTTTTATGCATGTGTTATGACCTGAATAAAAATATAACCGATTTAAAGAAACCGAACTGATCCAACAACACGATTTACACGTTTAGTCCCTTTTCATCCGTTTCCAAACATTTTTACCCAATTCTGTTTGTTTTTACACGTTTTTTATGCTTGTTTTATGTCCCGAATAATAATATAACCGATTTAATAAAACCGAACTGATCCAACAACACGATTTACACGTTCAGTACCTTTTCATCCCGTTTCCATACGTTTTTACCCATTTCTGTTTGTTTTTACACGTTTTTTATGCATGTGTTATGGCCCGAATAAAAATATACCTGATTTAATGAATCCGAACAGATCCAACAACACGATTTACACGTTTAGTCCCTTTTCACCCGTTTCCATACGTTTTTACCCATTTCTGTTTGTTTTTACACGTTTTTTATGCTTGTGTTATGACCCGAATAAAAATATAACCGATTTAATGAAACCGAACTGATCCAACAACACGATTTACACGTTTAGTCCCATTTCATCCATTTCCATACGTTTTTACCATTTTTTGTTTGGTTTTACATGTTTTTTATGCATGTGTTATGACCCGAACAAAAATATAACCGATTTAATGAAACCGAACTGATCCAACAACACGATTTACACGTTTTGTCCATTTTCATCCGTTTCCATATGTTTTTACCCATTTCTGTTGGTTTTTACACGTTTTTTATGCATGTGTTATGACCTGAATAAAAATATAACCGATTTAATGAAAACGAACTGATCCAACAACACGATTTACACGTTTCGTCCCTTTTGATCCGTTTCCATACATTTTTACCCATTTCTGTTTGTTTTTACACGTTTTTTATACTTGTGTTATGACCCGAATAAAAATAAAACTGATTCAATGAAACCGAACTGATCCAACAACACAATTTACACGTTTAGCCCCTTTTCATCCATTTCCATATGTTTTTACCCATTTCTGTTTGTTTTTACACGTTTTTGATGCATGTGTTATGACCCTAATAAAAATAAACGATTAAACGAAACCGAGCTGATCCAACAACATGATTTACACGTTTAGTCCATTTTCATCCATTTCCATACGTTTTTACCCATTTCTGTTTGTTTTTTACACGTTTTTTACGCATGTGTTATGGCCCGAATAAAAATCTAACCGATTTAATGAAACCGAACTGATCCAACAACACGATTTACACGTTTTGTCCCTTTTCATCCGTTTCCATACGTTTTTACCCATTTCTGTTTGTTTTTACACGTTTTTTATGCATGTGTTATGACCCGAATAAAAATATAACCGATTTAATGAAACCGAACTGATCCAACAACACGATTTACACGTTTTGTCCCTTTTCATCCGTTTCCATACGTTTTTACCCATTTTTGTTTGTTTTTACACGTTTTTTATGCATGTGTTATGACCCGAATAAAAATATAACCGATTTAATTAAACCGAACTGATCCAACAACACGATTTACACGTTTAGTGCCTTTTCATCCGTTTCCATACATTTTTACCCAATTCTGTTTGTTTTTACATGTTTTTTATGCTTACTTTTTGACCCGAATAAAAATATAACCGATTTAATAAAACCGAACTGATCCAACAACACGATTTACACGTTTAGTCCCTTTTCATCCGTTTCCATACGTTTTTACCCATTTCTGTTTGTTTTTTACACGTTTTTTATGCATGTGTTATGACCCGAATAATTATATAACCGTTTTAATGAAACCGAACAGATCCAACAACACGATTTACACGTTTAGTCCCTTTTCATCCGTTTCCATGTGTTTTTACCAATTTCTGTTTGTTTTTTACACGTTTTTATGCATGTGTTATGGCCCGAATAAAAATATACCTGATTTAATGAATCCGAACAGATCCAACAACACGATTTACACGTTTAGTCCCTTTTCACCCGTTTCCATACGTTTTTACACATTTCTGTTTGTTTTTACACGTTTTTTATGCTTGTGTTATGACCCGAATAAAAATATAACCGATTTAATGAAACCGAACTGATCCAACAACACGATATACACGTTTTGTCCCTTTTCATCCATTTCCATACGTTTTTACCCATTTCTGTTGGTTTTTACACGTTTTTTATGCATGTGTTTTGACCTGAATAAAAATATAACCGATTTAATGAAACCGAACTGATCCAACAACACGATTTACACGTTTAGTCCCTTTTCATCCGTTTCCATACATTTTTACCCAATTCTGTTTGTTTTTACACGTTTTTTATGCTTGTTTTATGACCCGAATAATAATATAACCGATTTTATAAAACCGAACTGATCCAACAACACGATTTACATGTTCAGTACTTTTTCATCCGTTTCCATACGTTTTTACCCATTTCTGTTTGTTTTTACACGTTTTTTATGCATGTGTTATGGCCCGAATAAAAATATACCTGATTTAATGAAATCGAACTGATCCAACAATACGATTTACGCGTTTAGTCCCTTTTCACCCATTTCCATTCGTTTTTACTCATTTCTTTTTATTTTTACACGTTTTTTATGCTTGTGTTATGACCCGAATAAAAATATAACCGATTTTATGAAACCGAACTGATCCAACAACACGATTTACACGTTTAGTCCCATTTCATCCGTTTCCATACGTTTTTACCAATTTTTGTTTGTTTTTACACGTTTTTTATGCATGTGTTATGACCCGAATAAAAATATAACCGATTTAATGAAACCGAACTGATCCAACAACACGATTTACACGTTTTGTCCCTTTTCATCCGTTTCTATACGTTTTTACCCATTTCTGTTGGTTTTTATACCTTTTTTATGCATGTGTTATGACCCGAATAAAAATATAACCGATTTAATGAAACCGAACTGATCCAACAACACGATTTACACGTTTAGTCCCTTTTGATCCGTTTCCATACATTTTTACCCATTTCTGTTTGTTTTTTCACGTTTTTTATGCTTGTGTTATGACCCGAATAAAAATAAAACTTATTTAATGAAACCGAACTGATCCAACAACACAATTTACACGTTTAGCCCCTTTTCATCCGTTTCCATATGTTTTTACCCATTTCTGTTTGTTTTTACACGTTTTTTATGCATTTGTTATGACCCGAATAAAAATATAACGATTAAATGAAACCGAGCTGATCCAACAACATGATTTACACGTTTAGTCTATTTTCATCCATTTCCATACGTTTTTACCCATTTCTGTTTGTTTTTACACGTTTTTTACGCATGTGTTATGACCCGAATAAAAATATAACTGATTTAATGAAACCAAACTTATCCAACAGCACGATTTACACGTTTAGTCCCATTTCATCCGTTTCCATACGTTTTTACCAATTTTTGTTTGTTTTTACACGTTTTTTATGCATGTATTATGACCCGAATAAAAATATAACTGATTTAAAGAAACCGAACTGATCCAACAACACGATTTACACGTTTTGTCCCTTTTCATCTGTTTCCATACGTTTTTACCCATTTTTGTTTGTTTTTACACGTTTTTTATGCATGTGTTATGACCCGAATAAAAATATAACCGATTTAATGACACCGAACTGATCCAACAACACGATTTACACGTTTAGTGCCTTTTCATCCGTTTCCATACATTTTTACCCAATTCTGTTTGTTTTTACACGTTTTTTATGCTTATTTTTTGACCCGAATAAAAATATAACCGATTTAATAAAACCGAACTGATCCAACAACACGATTTATGTAACACCCCCAAAATACCGCAGCGGAAGACTGTCTCACAGGGGTGCTACTTCATAATACAAAGTACAAGTTATAGAA
Organism: Artemisia argyi; assembly: GCA_030686995.1. Classification (NCBI taxonomy): domain Eukaryota; kingdom Viridiplantae; phylum Streptophyta; class Magnoliopsida; order Asterales; family Asteraceae; genus Artemisia; species Artemisia argyi. The sequence continues at coordinate 105,376,469 of CM060703.1, forward strand.
AACAAACTCTAAATGAGACGTTTTGAAAAGTTACCATTCGATTAATGAATTCAAAGTTACAAACATGAGATTCCAAAGTATGATACATAAATATATACAAAATGTTTTGAATGGTAAATGATAAAAGCGTAAGTCTTCAGAATATGCAGCTTGACTCTAAGTTCCACGCACTAGCTATCGCCTTACTAACCTGAGATAAACATGCTAAAGTGTCAACACAATGGTTGGTGAGTTCATAGAGTTTGTCTTAAAACAGTTGAAAAAGCCTCAAAAGAATGTTCACACAGCAAAGGCATTGTGAATCCACTCAGTTACAAGTCCCGCCATAAGAGACTTGTAACCTGTGTGTTCACAACCCACTGCTACAAATATAGTATAATAAAGACATGTATAAGTTCATCAAAATAGTTTAGCAATTAGTCGTGAGTCTACACTTCATCTCCGAAGACCTCACGTTTATGATGTATCCAACATTCGCAAATGTTAGGATGTATCAATAGCCTCAATGGTCATCCAACAACTTAATGTGGAGCCACCGGAAGTCTCAATGGTCATCCAGCAACTTAATCTGGAGCCACTGGCAGTAACACAATTAAGTATAACGCAATTAAGTATAACACAATCATGTATGTATGAAATCAAGTATAATGCGATCAAGTATAAGACAATCAAGTATAGAACAATCAAGTATAATGCGATCAAGTATTTGTACAAGTAAGCAAGTAGTTGTGCATGTATCCCCCCCAAAGAGTTAAAACAAGTATGAAAAAGTAGGGGCTATGACTCACCTTAAGTCTATGTAATGAGAAATGAAAGTGGTAGTCGAATCGCGAAAGTCTCTAAGAGCAGCCTATAATAGAACGTTGCCACTTAGGTTTGGAGTAACGTCTAAGAATACGACGAATTGCCTATATATGTCTTGCATAATGTTCATGATGTAGTACTAAGTATATAGTGTAAGTCGTTGAATATAAATGGTCTATGAAACATGTATAAGTTGTATATCTCTTACTACCGTTCGGGCCGACATAATTCAGAAGTCATGGAGTAAACGTTCGAGGAGCCAGGACACTTTAACTCGTAAATCCACAACTCGTCTCGACGGCTTACTCAATGAACTCCTCACATGAGGCTCCCTACTATTGTAGTATTTGATAACATATATATATATATATATATATATATATATATATATATATATATATATATATATATATATATATATATATATATATATATATATATATATATATAAGCTTTTTGATCTTTAATAGTTATATGGTCTTTAGCCGTGGCTTTGCCGTGACTTTGGTCACGTTACCATGGTCTTGAGACTCAACCTTGGCTTTAGCCATGGTTGTGGTCTTGGCTTTAGGTCATTAGACCTCTTGGTCTCATCTAATTATAATGATTATATAGTAACTTTGGTATAAAAATGGGCTGTTAAGAATTTGAAGAAATTTATCACTCAGAAAGCGTTTTCAGGGCTCGAGCTTCTTTATTCCTGAATGAAAACGTCGTTCCGGACAACTTTCGTGTTTTAACTTTTTGATGAATCGGACCAGAAGTGGGACTTTCAAAATCATAATTTGATCAGAATGCAATTTAGGCAGTTTTGCCGTTTTGGTTTCGCTAACTTCAAACGGTCATAACTTTTGACTCGTGTACTCGTTTTGGGTGATTCAAATTGCTATGTTTTCCTTTTTAAGTCCTCTTTAACAGTAAGTAGGTGTCAAATATCAAAGTTATACTATTGTGGTCGTGGTTTTCCATAAAAATCACTAGTTTGCTTGTTTACTTGTCATAAGTTAACATATGTATACCAATACTTGTTTTATCCATTTTTAAACATCATGAACACAATACAAAGACCATATATAGCATGAAAGAAACATAATAAGCATGAAATGATATTGAGCAAGAAAGTTTATAAGGGTTTCTTACAACTTTTGGCTTTCTCTTAAGAAAGGAAGTCAAGTATGAACTAGGACACTAAACCTATGCTTGCAAACCCTTCACCATAACTCTTGTAACCCTTGTTAGCCTTGATCTAACCCTTGTGAAAACCATTTAACTTCAGCCCCTAATCACCTTGTGTAGCTCCTAATTCAACCATGGAATCACCAAACAAACTTAAGAACTAGGTAGAGAATACTAAGACATTGAACTTTGCAGTGTAACTTGTAGTTTGAAGATCAAAGGATCATGGTGCTAGGAATTAATGGCGTGGCGTTTTGGTGATGAAAAGATGAAGGTATGAGCTTGTATTTATAGCATGAAGAGGAGGTTAGGAAGGTGTCTAGGAAGGTTCATTGAGGAGGTTAGTTTTTAGGATATTTTTGCTAAACTTGGAGACAAAGTTGTAAATAAGTATTGATCTAATGGCTAAAGTCATGAGATCATGCCACAAGTGTGAATCCTCCCCCCCCCCCCCCCTAAGTCGTTCATATAGAGATAAGGGTGACTAGATGCAAAAACTTGGTATTATCCTACTTATATAGCTAGTTTTGGACCCGTAAATTGCTAACCGTAAGTTGTTAAGTCACGAAACGTAAAACCGGGTATCCTAAAAATATGAAACTTGAAAGTATTGTTAAACATGTCAATATAGTCCATAATAAAATATAAAATGAGTGGTAGGTTCTATCGGGTGCTAAAACCCTGCTAAAAACTGGAAACACGGGTCTAAAACGCGTAATTCGCGTAAAACGCTGAACTGAAAAACGTAAAATTCCGAAACTTTTGGAATTGTCCTAAAATGAGAGAAAATCATATTTCTATTATTTATAATGTTTTATGGACATATCGGGATGCTAGAAGGACGTTTAAACCTAAAAGTAAATCTCGGACACGGCTTTGTGATTTTTGCAGAAATGATCCGACGAGCGTCAAACTCTCGGATTATCGTTAAAATAGTTTAACTTACGAGAATATGAAATAAAAATTTCTGAGATGAATAGTGAAAAGTGAATAGTAAAAAGTGAATAGTGAAATATTCGGGAATAAAAGTTAACCTGAAATTGCGAATTGTTACAGTCTGTACCCCTTAAGGAGAACTTCGTCCCGAAGTTCAGTTGCTGTTAACTACTTATGATGTGTCTAAGAGAATTCGGGATTTCAGGATCTCTAAAATAATGGTGTTCACTCTGATTCGTCTAAGGTTCTGGTTAAGGAGTTGTATCGGCTACAATTAAGCCCACTTATTTATAACACATTACTTACATAAAGAAGCGTCCAAATTTATGTAAGTAAGGTCTCATAAACTTATGGTTCGGTGATTTACAATTTCTTTATTTAAATGAAGAGGCGTCCCAACCCATTTAAATAAGGAGATTCTAAAACATCCTACTTAAGAATTTCCGACACAAAATCCGCCTTCTGAGGCCGATAGTAAGATAATCAAGTCATCAAATCCCTAAAGCTAAGCAATAATATTATTTAACTCAAATCTTGTGTCTCATCAAACAAGAACTGTCACAAGATCAAGTTAAATAATTAGTTGTTACTGAGCTCCATGTTTTTAATGACTTGGCTAATCTCTGGGGCTCCTTATAATACTAAAGTCACATCATCTAACAGCGTGGAACTAAGCAAACCTCTAACCAAAAAGCATATGTGTATGTATTGTGTGTAAGGCAAATAAAGAGGAAGGTCCCAACGTATATAGCAGTTATAGTCTAGGCACTAAATGCAACCTAGTTCTCTATAACCAAGGCTCTGGTACCAATCTGTAACACCCCCAAAATACCGCAGCGGAAGACTGTGTCACAGGGGTGCTACTTCATAATACAAAGTACAAGTTATAGAAAACAAACTCTAAATGAGACGTTTTGAAAAGTTACCATTCGATTAATGAATTCAAAGTTACAAACATGAGATTCCAAAGTATGATACATAAATGTATACAAAATGTTTTGAATGGTAAATGATAAAAGCGTAAGTCTTCAGAATATGCAGCTTGACTCTAAGTTCCACGCACTAGCTATCGCCTTACTAACCTGAGATAAACATGCTAAAGTGTCAACACAATGGTTGGTGAGTTCATAGAGTTTGTCTTAAAACAGTTGAAAAAGCCTCAAAAGAATGTTCACACAGCAAAGGCATTGTGAATCCACTCAGTTACAAGTCCCGCCATAAGAGACTTGTAACCTGTGTGTTCACAACCCACTGCTACAAATATAGTATAATAAAGACATGTATAAGTTCATCAAAACAGTTTAGCAATTAGTCGTGAGTCTACACTTCATCTCCGAAGACCTCACGTTTATGATGTATCCAACATTCGCAAATGTTAGGATGTATCAATAGCCTCAATGGCCATCCAACAACTTAATGTGGAGCCACCGGAAGTCTCAATGGTCATCCAGCAACTTAATCTGGAGCCACTGGCAGTAACACAATCAAGTATAACGCAATTAAGTATAACACAATCATGTATGTATGAAATCAAGTATAATGCGATCAAGTATAAGACAATCAAGTATAGAACAATCAAGTATAATGCAATCAAGTATTTGTACAAGTAAGCAAGTAGTTGTGCATGTATCCCCCCCAAAGAGTTAAAACAAGTATGAAAAAGTAGGGGCTATGACTCACCTTAAGTCTATGTAATGAGAAATGAAAGTGGTAGTCGAATCGCGAAAGTCTCTAAGAGCAGCCTATAATAGAACGTTGCCACTTAGGTTTGGAGTAACGTCTAAGAATACGACGAATTGCCTATATATGTCTTGCATAATGTTCATGATGTAGTACTAAGTATATAGTGTAAGTCGTTGAATATAAATGGTCTATGAAACATGTATAAGTTGTATATCTCTTACTACCGTTCGGGCCGACATAATTCAGAAGTCATGGAGTAAACATTCGAGGAGCCAGGACACTTTAACTCGTAAATCCACAACTCGTCTCGACGGCTTACTCAATGAACTCCTCACATGAGGCTCCCTACTATTGTAGTATTTGATAACATATATATATATATATATATATATATATATATATATATATATATATATATATATATATATATATATATATATATATATATAAGCTTTTTGATCTTTAATAGTTATATGGTCTTTAGCCGTGGCTTTGCCGTGACTTTGGTCATGTTACCATGGTCTTGAGACTCAACCTTGGCTTTAGCCATGGTTGTGGTCTTGGATTTAGGTCATTAGACCTCTTGGTCTCATCTAATTATAATGATTATATAGTAACTTTGGTCTAAAAATGGGCTGTTAAGAATTTGAAGAAATTTATCACTCAGAAAGCGTTTTCAGGGCTCGAGCTTCTTTGTTCCTGAACGAAAACGTCGTTCTAGACAACTTTCGTGTTTTAACTTTTTGATGAATCGGACCAGAAGTGGGACTTTCAAAATCATAATTTGATCAGAATGCAATTTAGGCAGTTTTGCCGTTTTGGTTTCGCTAACTTCAAACGGTCATAACTTTTGACTCGTGTACTCGTTTTGGGTGATTCAAATTGCTATGTTTTCCTTGTTAAGTCCTCTTTAACAGTAAGTAAGTGTCAAATATCAAAGTTATACTATTGTGGTCGTGGTTTTCCATAAAAATCACTAGTTTGCTTGTTTACTTGTCATAAGTTAACATATGTATACCAATACTTGTTTTATCCATTTTTAAACATCATGAACACAATACAAAGACCATATATAGCATGAAAAAACATAATAAGCATGAAATGATATTGAGCAAGAAAGTGTATAAGGGTTTCTTACAACTTTTGGCTTTCTCTTAAGAAAGGAAGTCAAGTATGAACTAGGACACTAAACCTATGCTTGCAAACCCTTCACCATAACTCTTGTAACCCTTGTTAGCCTTGATCTAACCCTTGTGAAAACCATTTAACTTCAGCCCCTAATCACCTTGTGTAGCTCCTAATTCAACCATGGAATCACCAAACAAACTTAAGAACTAGGTAGAGAATACTAAGACATTGAACTTTGTAGTGTAACTTGTAGTTTGAAGATCAAAGGATCATGGTGCTAGGAATTAATGGCGTGGCGTTTTGGTGATGAAAAGATGAAGGTATGAGCTTGTATTTATAGCATGAAGAGGAGGTTAGGAAGGTGTCTAGGAAGGTTCATTGAGGAGGTTAGTTTTTAGGATATTTTTGCTAAACTTGGAGACAAAGTTGTAAATAAGTATTGATCTAATGGCTAAAGTCATGAGATCATGCCACAAGTGTGAATCCTCCCCCCCCCCCCCTAAGTCGTTCATATAGAGATAAGGGTGACTAGATGCAAAAACTTGGTATTATCCTACTTATATAGCTAGTTTTGGACCTGTAAATTGCTAACCGTAAGTTGTTAAGTCACGAAACGTAAAACCGGGTATCCTAAAAATATGAAACTTGAAAGTATTGTTAAACATGTCAATATAGTCCATAATAAAATATAAAATGAGTGGTAGGTTCTATCGGGTGCTAAAACCCTGCTAAAAACTGGAAACACGGGTCTAAAACGCGTAATTCGCGTAAAACGCTGAACTGAAAAACGTAAAATTCCAAAACTTTTGGAATTGTCCTAAAATGAGAGAAAATCATATTTCTATTGTTTATAATGTTTTATGGACATATCGGGATGCTAGAAGGACGTTTAAACCTAAAAGTAAATCTCGGACACGGCTTTGTGATTTTTGCAGAAATGATCCGACGAGCGTCAAACTCTCGGATTATCGTTAAAATAGTTTAACTTACGAGAATATGAAATAAAAATTTCTGAGATGAATAGTGAAAAGTGAATAGTAAAAAGTGAATAGTAAAAGTGAATAGTGAAATATTCGGGAATAAAAGTTAACCTGAAATTGCGAATTGTTACAATTTACACGTTTAGTCCCTTTTCATCCGTTTCCATACGTTTTTACCCATTTCTGTTTGTTTTTTACACGTTTTTTATGCATGTGTTATGACCCGAATAATAATATAACCGTTTTAATGAAACGGAACAGATCCAACAACACGATTTACACGTTTAGTCCCTTTTCATCCGTTTCCATGCGTTTTTAGCAATTTCTGTTTGTTTTTACACGTTTTTTATGCATGTGTTATGGCCCGAATAAAAATATACCTGATTTAATGAATCCGAACAGATCCAACAACACGATTTACACGTTTAGTCCCTTTTCACCCGTTTCCATACGTTTTTACACATTTCTGTTTGTTTTTACACGTTTTTTATGCTTGTGTTATGACCCGAATAAAAATATAACCGATTTAATGAAACCGAACTGATCCAACAACACGATTTACACGTTTAGTCCCATTTCATCCGTTTCCATACGTTTTTACCATTTTTTGTTTGGTTTTACATGTTTTTTATGCATGTGTTATGACCCGAACAAAAATATAACCGATTTAATGAAACCGAACTGATCCAACAACACGATTTACACGTTTTGTCCATTTTCATCCGTTTCCATACGTTTTTACCCATTTCTGTTGGTTTTTACACGTTTTTTATGCATGTGTTATGACCTGAATAAAAATATAACCGATTTAATGAAAACGAACTGATCCAACAACACGATTTACACGTTTAGTCCCTTTTGATCCGTTTCCATACAATTTTACCCATTTCTGTTTGTTTTTACACGTTTTTTATGCTTGTGTTATGACCCGAATAAAAATAAAACTGATTCAATGAAACCGAACTGATCCAACAACACAATTTACACGTTTAGCCCCTTTTCATCTGTTTCCATATGTTTTTACCCATTTCTGTTTGTTTTTACACATTTTGTATGCATGTGTTATGACCCGAATAAAAATATAACGATTAAACGAAACCGAGCTGATCCAACAACATGATTTACACGTTTAGTCCATTTTCATCCATTTCCATACGTTTTTACCCATTTCTGTTTATTTTTACACGTTTTTTACGCATGTGTTATGACCCGAATAAAAATATAACTGATTTAATGAAACCGAACTTATCGAACAGCACGATTTACACGTTTAGTCCCATTTCATCCGTTTCCATACGTTTTTACCAATTTTTGTTTGTTTTTACACGTTTTTTATGCATGTGTTATGACCCGAATAAAAATCTAACCGATTTAATGAAACCGAACTGATCCAACAACACGATTTACACGTTTTGTCCCTTTTCATCCGTTTCCATACGTTTTTACCCATTTCTGTTTGTTTTACACGTTTTTTATGCATGTGTTATGACCCGAAAAAAAATATAACCGATTTAATGAAACCGAACTGATCCAACAACACGATTTACACGTTTAGTCCCTTTTCATCCGTTTCCATACGTTTTTACCAATTTTTGTTTGTTTTTACACTTTTTTTATGCATGTATTATGACCCGAATAAAAATATAACCGATTTAGTGAAACCGAACTGATCCAACAACACGATTTACACGTTTTGTCCCTTTTCATCCGTTTCATACGTTTTTACCCATTTTTGTTTTTTTTACACGTTTTTTATGAATGTGTTATGACCCGAATAAAAATATAACCGATTTAATGAAACCGAACTGATCCAACAACATGATTTACACGTTTAGTGCCTTTTCATCCGTTTCCATACATTTTTACCCAATTCTGTTTGTTTTTACATGTTTTTTATGCTTACTTTTTGACCCGAATAAAAATATAACCGATTTAATAAAACCGAACTGATCCAACAACACGATTTACACGTTTAGTCCCTTTTCATCCGTTTCCATACGTTTTTACCCATTTCTGTTTGTTTTTACACGTTTTTTATGCATGTGTTATGACCCGAATAATAATATAACCGTTTTAATGAAACCGAACAGATCCAACAACACGATTTACACGTTTAGTCCCTTTTCATCCGTTTCCATGTGTTTTTACCAATTTCTGTTTGTTTTTACACGTTTTTTATGCATGTGTTATGGCCCGAATAAAAATATACCTGATTTAATGAATCCGAACCGATCCAACAACACGATTTACACGTTTAGTCCCTTTTCACCCGTTTCCATACGTTTTTACCCATTTCTGTTTGTTTTTACACGTTTTTTATGCTTGTGTTATGACCCGAATAAAAATATAACCGCTTTAATGAAAAACCGAACTGATCCAACAACACGATTTACACGTTTAGACCCATTTCATCCGTTTCCATACGTTTTTACCAATTTTTGTTTGGTTTTACATGTTTTTTATGCATGTGTTATGACCCGAACAAAAATATAACCGATTTAATGAAACCGAACTGATCCAACAACACGATTTACACGTTTAGTCCCTTTTCATCCGTTTCCATACGTTTTTACCAATTTTTGTTTGTTTTTACACTTTTTTTATGCATGTATTATGACCCGAATAAAAATATAACCGATTTAGTGAAACCGAACTGATCCAACAACACGATTTACACGTTTTGTCCCTTTTCATCCGTTTCCATACGTTTTTACCCATTTCTGTTGGTTTTTACACGTTTTTTATGCATGTGTTATGACCTGAATAAAAATATAACCGATTTAATGAAACCGAACTGATCCAACAACACGATTTACACGTTTAGTCCCTTTTCATCCGTTTCCATACATTTTTACCCAATTCTGTTTGTTTTTACACGTTTTTTATGCTTGTTTTATGACCCGAATAATAATATAACCGATTTAATAAAACCGAACTGATCCAACAACACGATTTACACGTTCAGTACCTTTTCATCCGTTTCCATACGTTTTTACGCATTTCTGTTTGTTTTTACACGTTTTTTATGCATGTGTTATGGCCCGAATAAAAATATACCTGATTTAATGAAATCAAACTGATCCAACAATATGATTTACGCGTTTAGTCCCTTTTCACCCGTTTCCATACGTTTTTACTCATTTCTTTTTGTTTTTACACGTTTTTTATGCTTGTGTTATGACCCGAATAAAAGTATAACCGATTTAATGAAACCGAACTGATCCAACAACACAATTTACACGTTTAGTCCCATTTCATCCGTTTCCATACGTTTTTACCAATTTTTGTTTGTTTTTACACTTTTTTTATGCATGTATTATGACCCGAATAAAAATATAACCGATTTAGTGAAACCGAACTGATCCAACAACACGATTTACACGTTTTGTCCCTTTTCATCCGTTTCCATACGTTTTTACCCATTTCTGTTGGTTTTTACACGTTTTTTATGCATGTGTTATGACCTGAATAAAAATATAACCGATTTAATGAAACCGAACTGATCCAACAACACGATTTACACGTTTAGTCCCTTTTCATCCGTTTCCATACATTTTTACCCAATTCTGTTTGTTTTTACACGTTTTTTATGCTTGTTTTATGACCCGAATAATAATATAACCGATTTAATAAAACCGAACTGATCCAACAACACGATTTACACGTTCAGTACCTTTTCATCCGTTTCCATACGTTTTTACCCATTTCTGTTGATTTTTACACGTTTTTTATGCATGTGTTATGACCTGAATAAAAATATAACCGATTTAATGAAAACGAACTGATCCAACAACACGATTTACACGTTTAGTCCCTTTTGATCCGTTTCCATACATTTTTACCCATTTCTGTTTGTTTTTACACGTTTTTTATGCTTGTGTTATGACCCGAACAAAAATAAAACTGGTTTAATTAAACCGAACTGATCCAACAACAAGATTTACACGTTTAGTCCCTTTTCATCCGTTTCCATACGTTTTTACCCATTTCTGTTTGTTTTTACACGTTTTTTATACGTGTGTTATAACCCGAATAAAAATATAACGATTAAATGAAACCAAGCTGATCCAACAACATGATTTACACGTTTAGTCCATTTTCATCCGTTTCCATACGTTTTTACCCATTTTTGTTCATTTTTACACATTTTTTACGCATGTTTTATGACCCGAATAAAAATATAACTGATTTAATGAAACCGAACTTATCCAACAGCACGATTTACATGTTTAGTCCCATTTCATCCGTTTCCATACGTTTTTACCAATTTTTGTTTGTTTTTAAACGTTTTTTATGCATGTGTTATGACCCGAATAAAAATATAACCGATTTAATGAAACCGAACTGATCCAACAACACGATTTACACGTTTTGTCCCTTTTCATCCGTTTTTACCCATTTCTGTTTGTTTTTACACGTTTTTTATGCATGAGTTATGACCCGAATAAAAATATAACCGATTTAATGAAACCGAACTAATCCAACAACACGATTTACACGTTTAGTCCCTTTTCATCCGTTTCCATACGTTTTTACCAATTTTTGTTTGTTTTTACACGTTTTTGATGCATGTGTTATAACCCGAATAAAAATATAACCGATTTAATGAAACCGAACTGATCCAACAACACGATTTACACGTTTAGTCCCTTTTCATCTGTTTCCATACATTTTTACCCAATTCTGTTTGTTTTTACACGTTTTTTATGCTTATTTTTTGACCCGAATAAAAATATAACCGATTTAATAAAACCGAACTGATCCAACAACACGATTTACACGTTTAGTCCCTTTTCATCCGTTTCCATACGTTTTTACCCATTTCTGTTTGTTTTTACACGTTTTTTATGCATGTGTTATGACCCGAATAATAATATAACCGTTTTAATGAAACCGAACAGATCCAACAACACGATTTACACGTTTATTCCCTTTTCATCTGTTTCCATGCGTTTTTACCAATTTCTGTTTGTTTTTACACGTTTTTTATGCATGTGTTATGGCCCGAATAAAAATATACCTGATTTAATGAATCCGAACAGATCCAACAACACGATTTACACGTTTAGTCCCTTTTCACCCGTTTCCATACGTTTTTACACATTTCTGTTTGTTTTTACACGTTTTTTATGCTTGTGTTATGACCCGAATAAAAATACAACCGATTTAATGAAACCGAACTGATCCAACAACACGATTTACACGTTTAGTCCCATTTCATCCGTTTCCATACGTTTTTACCATTTTTTGTTTGGTTTTACATGTTTTTTATGCATGTGTTATGACCCGAACAAAAATATAACCGATTTAATGAAACCGAACAGATCCAACAACACGATTTACACGTTTTGTCCAATTTCATCCGTTTCCATACGTTTTTACCCATTTCTGTTGGTTTTTACACGTTTTTTATGCATGTGTTATGACCTGAATAAAAATATAACCGATTTAATGAAAACGAACTGATCCAACAACACGATTTACACGTTTAGTCCCTTTTGATCCGTTTCCATACAATTTTACCCATTTCTGTTTGTTTTTACACGTTTTTTATGCTTGTGTTATGACCCGAATAAAAATAAAACTGATTCAATGAAACCGAACTGATCCAACAACACAATTTACACGTTTAGCCCTTTTCATCCGTTTCCATATGTTTTTACCCATTTCTGTTTGTTTTTACACATTTTTTATGCATGTGTTATGACCCGAATAAAAATATAACGATTAAACGAAACCGAGCTGATCCAACAACATGATTTACACGTTTAGTCCATTTTCATCCATTTCCATACGTTTTTACCCATTTCTGTTTGTTTTTACACGTTTTTTACGCATGTGTTATGACCCGAATAAAAATATAACTGATTTAATGAAACCGAACTTATCGAACAGCACGATTTACACGTTTAGTCCCATTTCATCCGTTTCCATACGTTTTTACCAATTTTTGTTTGTTTTTACACGTTTTTTATGCATGTGTTATGACCCGAATAAAAATCTAACCGATTTAATGAAACCGAACTGATCCAACAACACGATTTACACGTTTTGTCCCTTTTCATCCGTTTCCATACGTTTTTACCCATTTCTGTTTGTTTTTACACGTTTTTTATGCATGTGTTATGACCTGAATAAAAATATAACCGATTTAATGAAAACGAACTGATCCAACAACACGATTTACACGTTTAGTCCCTTTTGATCCGTTTCCATACAATTTTACCCATTTCTGTTTGTTTTTACACGTTTTTTATGCTTGTGTTATGACCCGAATAAAAATAAAACTGATTCAATGAAACCGAACTGATCCAACAACACAATTTACACGTTTAGCCCCTTTTCATCCGTTTCCATATGTTTTTACCCATTTCTGTTTGTTTTTACACATTTTTTATGCATGTGTTATGACCCGAATAAAAATATACCGATTAAACGAAACCGAGCTGATCCAACAACATGATTTACACGTTTAGTCCATTTTCATCCATTTCCATACGTTTTTACCCATTTCTGTTTGTTTTTACACGTTTTTTATGCTTGTGTTATGACCCGAATAAAAGTATAACCGATTTAATGAAACCGAACTGATCCAACAACACAATTTACACGTTTAGTCCCATTTCATCCGTTTCCATACGTTTTTACCAATTTTTGTTTGTTTTTACACGTTTTTTATGCATGTGTTATGACCCGAATAAAAATATAACCGATTTAATGAAACCGAACTGATCCAACAACACGATTTATATGTTTTGTCCCTTTTCATCCGTTTCCATACGTTTTTACCCATTTCTGTTGATTTTTACACGTTTTTTATGCATGTGTTATGACCTGAATAAAAATATAACCGATTTAATGAAAACGAACTGATCCAACAACACGATTTACACGTTTAGTCCCTTTTGATCCGTTTCCATACATTTTTACCCATTTCTGTTTGTTTTTACACGTTTTTTATGCTTGTGTTATGACCCGAACAAAAATAAAACTGGTTTAATTAAACCGAACTGATCCAACAACAAGATTTACGCGTTTAGTCCCTTTTCATCCGTTTCCATACGTTTTTACCCATTTCTGTTTGTTTTTACACGTTTTTTATGCGTGTGTTATAACCCGAATAAAAATATAACGATTAAATGAAACCAAGCTGATCCAACAACATGATTTACACGTTTAGTCCATTTTCATCCGTTTCCATACGTTTTTACCCATTTTTGTTCGTTTTTACACATTTTTTACGCATGTTTTATGACCCGAATAAAAATATAACTGATTTAATGAAACCGAACTTATCCAACAGCACGATTTACATGTTTAGTCCCATTTCATCCGTTTCCATACGTTTTTACCAATTTTTGTTTGTTTTTAAACGTTTTTTATGCATGTGTTATGACCCGAATAAAAATATAACCGATTTAATAAAACCGAACTGATCCAACAACACGATTTACACGTTTTGTCCCTTTTCATCCATTTTTACCCATTTCTGTTTGTTTTTACACGTTTTTTATGCATGTGTTATGACCCGAATAAAAATATAACCGATTTAATGAAACCGAACTAATCCAACAACACGATTTACACGTTTAGTCCCTTTTCATCCGTTTCCATACGTTTTTACCAATTTTTGTTTGTTTTTACACGTTTTTGATGCATGTGTTATAACCCGAATAAAAATATAACCGATTTAATGAAACCGAACTGATCCAACAACACGATTTACACGTTTAGTCCCTTTTCATCTGTTTCCATACATTTTTACCCAATTCTGTTTGTTTTTACACGTTTTTTATGCTTATTTTTTGACCCGAATAAAAATATAACCGATTTAATAAAACCGAACTGATCCAACAACACGATTTACACGTTTAGTCCCTTTTCATCCGTTTCCATACGTTTTTACCCATTTCTGTTTGTTTTTACACGTTTTTTATGCATGTGTTATGACCCGAATAATAATATAACCGTTTTAATGAAACCGAACAGATCCAACAATACGATTTACACGTTTATTCCCTTTTCATCTGTTTCCATGCGTTTTTACCAATTTCTGTTTGTTTTTACACGTTTTTTATGCATGTGTTATGGCCCGAATAAAAATATACCTGATTTAATGAATCCGAACAGATCCAACAACACGATTTACACGTTTAGTCCCTTTTCACCCATTTCCATACGTTTTTACCCATTTCTTTTTGTTTTTACACGTTTTTTATGCTTGTGTTATGACCCGAATAAAAATATAACCGATTTAATGAAACCGAACTGATCCAACAACACGATTTACACGTTTAGTCCCATTTCGTCCGTTTCCATACGTTTTTACCAACTTTTGTTTGGTTTTACATGTTTTCTATGCATGTGTTATGACCCGAACAAAAATATAACCGATTTAATGAAACCGAACTGATCCAACAACACGATTTACACATTTTGTTCTTTTTCATCCGTTTAATACGTTTTTACCCATTTCTGTTGGTTTTTACACGTTTTTTTATGCATGTGTTATGACCTGAATAAAAATATAACCGATTTAATGAAACCGAACTGATCCAACAACACGATTTACACGTTTAGTCCCTTTTCATCCGTTTCCATACATTTTTACCCAATTCTGTTTGTTTTTACACGTTTTTTATGCTTGTTTTATGACCCGAATAATAATATAACCGATTTAATAAAACCGAACTGATCCAACAACACGATTTACACGTTCAGTACCTTTTCATCCGTTTCCATACGTTTTTACCCATTTCTGTTTGTTTTTACACGTTTTTTATGCATGTGTTATGGCCCGAATAAAAATATACCTGATTTAATGAAATCGAACTGATCCAACAATACGATTTACGCGTTTAGTCCCTTTTCACCCGTTTCCATACGTTTTTACTCATTTCTTTTTGTTTTTACACGTTTTTTATGCTTGTGTTATGACCCGAATAAAAGTATAACCGATTTAATGAAACCGAACTGATCCAACAACACGATTTACACGTTTAGTCCCATTTCATCCGTTTCCATACGTTTTTACCAATTTTTGTTTGTTTTTACACGTTTTTTATGCATGTGTTATGACCCGAATACAAATATAACCGATTTAATGAAACCGAACTGATCCAACAACACGATTTACACGTTTAGTCCCTTTTCATCCGTTTCCATACATTTTTACCCAATTCTGTTTGTTTTTACACGTTTTTTATGCTTGTTTTATGACCCGAATAATAATATAACCGATTTAATAAAACCGAACTGATCCAACAACACGATTTACACGTTCAGTACCTTTTCATCCGTTTCCATACGTTTTTACCCATTTCTGTTTGTTTTTACACGTTTTTTATGCATGTGTTATGGCCCGAATAAAAATATACCTGATTTAATGAAATCAAACTGATCCAACAATATGATTTACGCGTTTAGTCCCTTTTCACCCGTTTCCATACGTTTTTACTCATTTCTTTTTGTTTTTACACGTTTTTTATGCTTGTGTTATGACCCGAATAAAAGTATAACCGATTTAATGAAACCGAACTGATCCAACAACACAATTTACACGTTTAGTCCCATTTCATCCGTTTCCATACGTTTTTACCAATTTTTGTTTGTTTTTACACGTTTTTTATGCATGTGTTATGACCCGAATAAAAATATAACCGATTTAATGAAACCGAACTGATCCAACAACACGATTTATATGTTTTGTCCCTTTTCATCCGTTTCCATACGTTTTTACCCATTTCTGTTGATTTTTACACGTTTTTTATGCATGTGTTATGACCTGAATAAAAATATAACCGATTTAATGAAAACGAACTGATCCAACAACACGATTTACACGTTTAGTCCCTTTTGATCCGTTTCCATACATTTTTACCCATTTCTGTTTGTTTTTACACGTTTTTTATGCTTGTGTTATGACCCGAACAAAAATAAAACAGGTTTAATTAAACCGAACTGATCCAACAACAAGATTTACACGTTTAGTCCCTTTTCATCCGTTTCCATACGTTTTTACCCATTTCTGTTTGTTTTTACACGTTTTTTATGCGTGTGTTATAACCCGAATAAAAATATAACGATTAAATGAAACCAAGCTGATCCAACAACATGATTTACACGTTTAGTCCATTTTCATCCGTTTCCATACGTTTTTACCCATTTTTGTTCGTTTTTACACATTTTTTACGCATGTTTTATGACCCGAATAAAAATATAACTGATTTAATGAAACCGAAATTATCCAACAGCACGATTTACATGTTTAGTCCCATTTCATCCGTTTCCATACGTTTTTACCAATTTTTGTTTGTTTTTAAACGTTTTTTATGCATGTGTTATGACCCGAATAAAAATATAACCGATTTAATGAAACCGAACTGATCCAACAACACGATTTACACGTTTTGTCCCTTTTCATCCGTTTTTACCCATTTCTGTTTGTTTTTACACGTTTTTTATGCATGTGTTATGACCCGAATAAAAATATAACCGATTTAATGAAACCGAACTAATCCAACAACACGATTTACACGTTTAGTCCCTTTTCATCCGTTTCCATACGTTTTTACCAATTTTTGTTTGTTTTTACACGTTTTTGATGCATGTGTTATAACCCGAATAAAAATATAACCGATTTAATGAAACCGAACTGATCCAACAACACGATTTACACGTTTAGTCCCTTTTCATCTGTTTCCATACATTTTTACCCAATTCTGTTTGTTTTTACACGTTTTTTATGCTTATTTTTTGACCCGAATAAAAATATAACCGATTTAATAAAACCGAACTGATCCAACAACACGATTTACACGTTTAGTCCCTTTTCATCCGTTTCCATACGTTTTTACCCATTTCTGTTTGTTTTTACACGTTTTTTATGCATGTGTTATGACCCGAATAATAATATAACCGTTTTAATGAAACCGAACAGATCCAACAATACGATTTACACGTTTATTCCCTTTTCATCTGTTTCCATGCGTTTTTACCAATTTCTGTTTGTTTTTACACGTTTTTTATGCATGTGTTATGGCCCGAATAAAAATATACCTGATTTAATGAATCCGAACAGATCCAACAACACGATTTACACGTTTAGTCCCTTTTCACCCATTTCCATACGTTTTTACCCATTTCTTTTTGTTTTTACACGTTTTTTATGCTTGTGTTATGACCCGAATAAAAATATAACCGATTTAATGAAACCGAACTGATCCAACAACACGATTTACACGTTTAGTCCCATTTCGTCCGTTTCCATACGTTTTTACCAACTTTTGTTTGGTTTTACATGTTTTTTATGCATGTGTTATGACCCGAACAAAAATATAACCGATTTAATGAAACCGAACTGATCCAACAACACGATTTACACATTTTGTTCTTTTTCATCCGTTTAATACGTTTTTACCCATTTCTGTTGGTTTTTACACGTTTTTTATGCATGTGTTATGACCTGAATAAAAATATAACCGATTTAATGAAACCGAACTGATCCAACAACACGATTTACACGTTTAGTCCCTTTTCATCCGTTTCCATACATTTTTTACCCAATTCTGTTTGTTTTTACACGTTTTTTATGCTTGTTTTATGACCCGAATAATAATATAACCGATTTAATAAAACCGAACTGATCCAACAACACGATTTACACGTTCAGTACCTTTTCATCCGTTTCCATACGTTTTTACCCATTTCTGTTTGTTTTTACACGTTTTTTATGCATGTGTTATGGCCCGAATAAAAATATACCTGATTTAATGAAATCGAACTGATCCAACAATACGATTTACGCGTTTAGTCCCTTTTCACCCGTTTCCATACGTTTTTACTCATTTCTTTTTGTTTTTACACGTTTTTTATGCTTGTGTTATGACCCGAATAAAAGTATAACCGATTTAATGAAACCGAACGGATCCAACAACACGATTTACACGTTTAGTCCCATTTCATCCGTTTCCATACGTTTTTACCAATTTTTGTTTGTTTTTACACGTTTTTTATGCATGTGTTATGACCCGAATACAAATATAACCGATTTAATGAAACCGAACTGATCCAACAACACGATTTACACGTTTTGTCCCTTTTCATCCGTTTCCATACGTTTTTACCCATTTCTGTTGGTTTTTACATGTTTTTTATGCATGTGTTATGACCCGAATAAAAATATAACCGATTTAATGATAACGAACTGATTCGGCAACACGATTTACACGTTTAGACCCTTTTGATCCGTTTCCATACATTTTTACCCATTTCTGTTTGTTTTTACACGTTTTTTATGCTTGTGTTATGACCCGAATAAAAATAAAACTGATTTAATGAAACCGAACTGATCCAACAACACAATTTACACGTTTAGTCCCTTTTCATCCGTTTCCATATGTTTTCACCCATTTCTGTTTGTTTTTACACGATTTTTATGCATGTGTTATGACCCGAATAAAAATATAACGATTAAATGAAACCGAGCTGATCCAACAACATGATTTACACGTTTAGTCCATTTTCATTCATTTCCATACGTTTTTACCCATTTCTGTTCGTTTTTACACGTTTTTTACGCATGTGTTATGACCCGAATAAAAATATAACTGATTTAATGAAACCGAACTTATCCAACAGCACGATTTACACGTTTAGTCCCACTTCATCCGTTTCCATACATTTTACCAATTTTTGTTTGTTTTTACACGTTTTTTATGCATGTGTTATGACCCGAATAAAAATCTAACCGATTTAATGAAACCGAACTGATCCAACAACACGATTTACACGTTTTGTCCCTTTTCATCCGTTTCCATACGTTTTTACCCATTTCTGTTTGTTTTTACACGTTTTTTTATGAATGTGTTATGATCCGAATAAAAATATAACCGATTTAATGAAACCGAACTGATCCAACAACACGATTTACAAGTTTAGTCCCTTTTCATCCGTTTCCATACGTTTTTACTAATTTTTGTTTGTATTTACACGTTTTTTATGCATGTATTATGACCCGAATAAAAATATAACCGATTTAATGAAACCGAACTGATCCAACAACACGAGTTACACGTTTTGTCCCTTTTCATCCGTTTCGATACGTTTTTACCCATTTTTGTTTGTTTTTACACGTTTTTTATGCATGTGTTATGACCCGAATAAAAATATAACCGATTTAATGAAACCGAACTGATCCAACAACACGATTTACGCGTTTAGTGCCTTTTCATCCGTTTACATACATTTTTACCCAATTCTGTTTGTTTTTACACGTTTTTTATGCTTACTTTTTGACCCGAATAAAAATATAACCGATTTAATAAAACCGAACTGATCAAACAACACGATTTACACGTTTAGTCCCTTTTCATCCGTTTCCATACGTTTTTACCCATTTCTGTTTGTTTTTACACGTTTTTTATGCATGTGTTATGACCCGAATAATAATATAACCGTTTTAATGAAACCGAAGAGATCCAACAACACGATTTACACGTTTAGTCCCATTTCATCCGTTTCCATGTGTTTTTACCAATTTCTGTTTGTTTTTACACGTTTTTTATGCATGTGTTATGGCCCGAATAAAAATATACCTGATTTAATGAATCCGAACAGATCCAACAACACGATTTACACGTTTAGTCCCTTTTCACCCGTTTCCATACGTTTTTAAACATTTCTGTTTGTTTTTACACGTTTTTTATGCTTGTGTTATGACCCGAATAAAAATATAACCGATTTAATGAAACCGAACTGATCCAACAACACGATTTACACGTTTAGTCCCATTTCATCCGTTTCCATACGTTTTTACCAATTTTTGTTTGGTTTTACATGTTTTTTATGCATGTGTTATGATCCGAATAAAAATATAACCGATTTAATGAAAACGAACTGATCCAACAACACGATTTACACGTTTAGTCCCTTTTGATCCGTTTCCATACATTTTTACCCATTTCTGTTTGTTTTTACACGTTTTTTATGCTTGTGTTATGACCCGAATAAAAATAAAACTGATTCAATGAAACCGAACTGATCCAACAACTCAATTTACACGTTTAGCCCCTTTTCATCCGTTTCCATATGTTTTTACCCATTTCTGTTTGTTTTTACACGTTTTTGATGCATGTGTTATGACCCGAATAAAAATATAACGATTAAACGAAACCGAGCTGATCCAACAACATGATTTACACGTTTAGTCCATTTTCATCCATTTCCATACGTTTTTACCCATTTCTGTTTGTTTTTACACGTTTTTTACGCATGTGTTATGACCCGAATAAAAATATAACTGATATAATGAAACCGAACTTATCCAACAGCACGATTTACACGTTTAGTCCCATTTCATCCGTTTCCATACGTTTTTACCAATTTTTGTTTGTTTTTACACGTTTTTTATGCATGTGTTATGACCCGAATAAAAATCTAACCGATTTAATGAAACCGAACTGATCCAACAACACGATTTACACGTTTTGTCCCTTTTCATCCGTTTCCAAACGTTTTTACCCATTTCTGTTGGTTTTTACACCTTTTTTATGCATGTGTTATGACCTGAATAAAAATATAACCGATTTAATGAAAACGAACTGATACAACAACACGATTTACACGTTTAGTCCCTTTTGATCCGTTTCCATACATTTTTACCCATTTCTGTTTGTTTTTACACGTTTTTTATGCTTGTGTTATGACCCGAATAAAAATAAAACTGATTTAATGAAACCGAACTGATCCAACAACACAATTTACACGTTTAGCCCCTTTTCATCCGTTTCCATATGTTTTTACCCATTTCTGTTTGTTTTTACACGTTTTTTATGCATGTGTTATGACCCGAATAAAAATATAACGATTAAATGAAACCGAGCTGATCCAACAACATGATTTACACGTTTAGTCCATTTTCATCCATTTCCATACGTTTTTACCTATTTCTGTTTGTTTTTACACGTTTTTTACGCATGTGTTATGACCCGAATAAAAATATAACTGATTTAATTAAACCGAACTTATCCAACAGCACGATTTACACGTTTTGTCCCATTTCATCCGTTTCCATACGTTTTTACCAATTTTTGTTTGTTTTTACACGTTTTTTATGCATGTATTATGACCCGAATAAAAATATAACCGATTTAAAGAAACCGAACTGATCGAACAACACGATTTACACGTTTTGTCCCTTTTCATTTGTTTCCATATGTTTTTACCCATTTTTGTTTGTTTTTACACGTTTTTTATGCATGTGTTATGACCCGAATAAAAATATAACCGATTTAATGACACCGAACTGATCCAACAACACGATTTATACGTTTAGTGCCTTTTCATCCGTTTCCATACATTTTTACCCAATTCTGTTTGTTTTTTACACGTTTTTTATGCTTATTTTTTGACCCAAATAAAAATATAACCGATTTAATAAAACCGAACTGATCCAACAACACGATTTACACGTTTAGTCCCTTTTCATCCGTTTCCATACGTTTTTACCCATTTCTGTTTGTTTTTACACGTTTTTTATGCATGTGTTATGACCCGAATAATAATATAACCGTTTTAATGAAACCGAACAGATCCAACAACATGATTTACACGTTTAGTCCCTTTTCATCCGTTTCCATGCGTTTTTAGCAATTTCTGTTTGTTTTTTACACGTTTTTTATGCATGTGTTATGGGCCTGAATAAAAATATACCTGATTTAATGAATCCGAACAGATCCAACAACACGATTTACACGTTTAGTCCCTTTTCACCCGTTTCCATACGTTTTTACACATTTCTGTTTGTTTTTACACGTTTTTTATGCTTGTGTTATGACCCGAATAAAAATATAACCGATTTAATGAAACCGAACTGATCCAACAACACGATTTACACGTTTAGTCCCATTTCATCCGTTTCCATACGTTTTTACCATTTTTTGTTTGGTTTTACATGTTTTTTTATGCATGTGTTATGACCCGAACAAAGATATAACCGATTTAATGAAACCGAACTGATCCAACAACACGATTTACACGTTTTGTCCATTTTCATCCGTTCCCATACGTTTTTACCCATTTCTGTTGGTTTTTACACGTTTTTTATGCATGTGTTATGACCTGAATAAAAATATAACCGATTTAATGAAAACGAACTGATCCAACAACACGATTTACACGTTTAGTCCCTTTTGATCCGTTTGCATACATTTTTACCCATTTCTGTTTGTTTTTACACGTTTTTTTATGCTTGTGTTATGACCCGAATAAAAATAAAACTGATTCAATGAAACCGAACTGATCCAACAACACAATTTACACGTTTAGCCCCTTTTCATCCGTTTCCATATGTTTTTACCCATTTCTGTTTGTTTTTACACGTTTTTGATGCATGTGTTATGACCCGAATAAAAATATAACGATTAAACGAAACCGAGCTGATCCAACAACATGATTTACACGTTTAGTCCATTTTCATCCATTTCCATACGTTTTTTACCCATTTCTGTTTGTTTTTACACGTTTTTTACGCATGTGTTATGACCCGAATAAAAATATAACTGATTTAATGAAACCGAACTTATCCAACAGCACGATTTACACGTTTAGTCCCATTTCATCCGTTTCCATACGTTTTTACCAATTTTTGTTTGTTTTTACACGTTTTTTATGCATGTGTTATGACCCGAATAAAAATCTAACCGATTTAATGAAACCGAACTGATCCAACAACACGATTTACACGTTTTGTCCCTTTTCATCCGTTTCCATACGTTTTTACCATTTCTGTTTGTTTTTACACGTTTTTTATGCATGTGTTATGACCCGAATAAAAATATAACCGATTTAATGAAACCGAACTGATCCAACAACACGACTTACACGTTTAATCCCTTTTCATCCGTTTCCATACGTTTTTACCAATTTTTGTTTGTTTTTACACTTTTTTTATGCATGTATTATGACCCGAATAAAAATATAACCGATTTAATGAAACCGAACTGATCCAACAACACGATTTACACGTTTAGTCCCTTTTCATCCGTTTCCATACGTTTTTACCCATTTTTGTATGTTTTTACACGTTTTTTATGCATGTGTTATGACCCGAATAAAAATATAACCGATTTAATGAAACCGAACTGATCCAACAACACGATTTACACGTTTAGTGCCTTTTCATCCGTTTCCATACATTTTTACCCAATTCGGTTTGTTTTTACATGTTTTTTATGCTTACTTTTTGATCCGAATAAAAATATAACCGATTTAATAAAACCGAACTGATCCAACAACACGATTTACACGTTTAGTCCCTTTTCATCCGTTTCCATACGTTTTTACCCATTTCTGTTTGTTTTTACACGTTTTTTATGCATGTGTTATGACCCGAATAATAATATAACCGTTTTAATGAAACCGAACTGATCCAACAACACGATTTACACGTTCAGTACCTTTTCATCCGTTTCCATACGTTTTTACCCATTTCTGTTTGTTTTTACACGTTTTTTATGCATGTGTTATGGCCCGAATAAAAATATACCTGATTTAATGAAATCGAACTGATCCAACAATACGATTTACGCGTTTAGTCCCTTTTCACCCGTTTCCATACGTTTTTACTCATTTCTTTTTGTTTTTACACGTTTTTTTCTGCTTGTGTTATGACCCGAATAAAAGTATAACCGATTTAATGAAACCGAACTGATCTAACAACACAATTTACACGTTTAGTCCCTTTCATCCGTTTCCATACGTTTTTACCAATTTTTGTTTGTTTTTACACGTTTTTTATGCATGTGTTACGACCCGAATAAAAATATAACCGATTTAATGAAACTGAACTGATCCAACAACACGATTTACATGTTTTGTCCCTTTTCATCCGTTTCCATACGTTTTTACCCATTTCTGTTGGTTTTTACACGTTTTTTATGCATGTGTTATGACCTGAATAAAAATATAACCGATTTAATGAAAACGAACTGATCCAACAACACGATTTACACGTTTAGTCCCTTTTGATCCGTTTCCATACATTTTTACCCATTTCTGTTTGTTTTTACACGTTTTTTATGCTTGTGTTATGACCCGAATAAAAATAAAACTTATTTAATTAAACCGAACTGATCCAACAACAAGATTTACACGTTTAGTCCCTTTTCATCCGTTTCCATACGTTTTTACCCATTTCTGTTTGTTTTTACACGTTTTTTATGCATGTGTTATGACCCGAATAAAAATATAACGATTAAATGAAACCGAGCTGATCCAACAACATGATTTACACGTTTAGTCCATTTTCATCCGTTTCCATACGTTTTTACCTATTTCTGTTTATTTTTACACATTTTTTACGCATGTGTTATGACCCGAATAAAAATATAACTGATTTAATGAAACCGAACTTATCCAACAGCACGATTTACACGTTTAGTCCCATTTCATCCGTTTCCATACGTTTTTACCAATTTTTGTTTGTTTTTAACGTTTTTTATGCATGTGTTATGACCCGAATAAAAATATAACCGATTTAATGAAACCGAACTGATCCAACAACACTATTTACATGTTTTGTCCCTTTTCATCCGTTTCCATACGTTTTTACCCATTTCTGTTTGTTTTTACACGTTTTTTATGCATGTTTTATGACCCGAATAAAAATATAACCGATTTAACGAAACCGAACTGATCCAACAACACGATTTACACGTTTAGTCCCTTTTCATCCGTTTCCATACGTTTTTACCAATTTTTGTTTGTTTTTACACGTTTTTTATGCATGTGTTATAACCCGAATAAAAATATAACCGATTTAATGAAACCGAACTGATCCAACAACACGATTTACATGTTTTGTCCCTTTTCATCCGTTTCCATACGTTTTTACCCATTTTTGTTTGTTTTTACACGTTTTTTATGCATGTGTTATGACCCGAATAAAAATATAACCGATTTAATGAAACCGAACTGATCCAGCAACAAAATTTACACGTTTAGTCCCTTTTCATCTGTTTCCATACATTTTTACCCAATTCTGTTTGTTTTTACACGTTTTTTATGCTTATTTTTTGACCCGAATAAAAATATAGCCGATTTAATAAAACCGAACTGATCCAACAACACGATTTACACGTTTAGTCCCTTTTCATCCATTTCCATACGTTTTTACCCATTTCTATTTGTTTTTACACGTTTTTTATGCATGTGTTATGACCCGAATAATAATATAACCGTTTTAATGAAACCGAACAGATCCAACAACACGATTTACACGTTTATTCCCTTTTCATCCGTTTCCATGAGTTTTTACCAATTTCTGTTTCTTTTTACACGTTTTCTATGCATGTATTATGGCCCGAATAAAAATATACCTGATTTAATGAATCCGAACAGATCCAACAACACGATTTACACGTTTAGTCCCTTTTCACCCGTTTCCATACGTTTTTACCCATTTCTGTTTGTTTTTACACGTTTTTTATGCTTGTGTTATGACCCGAATAAAAATATAACCGATTTAATGAAACCGAACTGATCCAACAACACGATTTACACGTTTAGTCACATTTCATCCGTTTCCATACGTTGTTACCAATTTTTGTTTGGTTTTACATGTTTTTTATGCATGTGTTATGACCCGAACAAAAATATAACCGATTTAATGAAACCGAACTGATCCAACAACACGATTTACACGTATTGTCCCTTTTTATCCGTTTCCATACGTTTTTACCCATTTCTGTTGGTTTTTACACGTTTTTTATGCATGTGTTATGACCTGAATAAAAATATAACCGATTTAATGAAACCGAACTGATCCAACAACACGATTTACACGTTTAGTCCCTTTTCATCCGTTTCCATACATTTTTACCCAATTCTGTTTGTTTTTACACGTTTTTTATGCTTGTTTTATGACCCGAATAATAATATAACCGATTTAATAAAACCGAACTGATCCAACAACACGATTTACACGTTCAGTACCTTTTCATCCGTTTCCATACGTTTTTACCCATTTCTGTTTGTTTTTACAATTTTTTTATGCATGTGTTATGGCCCGAATAAAAATATACCTGATTTAATGAAATCGAACTGATCCAACAATACGATTTACGCGTTTAGTCCCTTTTCACCCGTTTCCATACGTTTTTACTCATTTCTTTTTGTTTTTACACGTTTTTTATGCTTGTGTTATGACCCGAATAAAAATATAACCGATTTTATGAAACCGAACTGATCCAACAACACGATTTACACGTTTAGTCCCATTTCATCCGTTTCCATACGTTTTTTACCAATTTTTGTTTGTTTTTACACGTTTTTTATGCATGTGTTATGACCCGAATAAAAATATAACCGATTTAATGAAACCGAACTGATCCAACAACACGATTTACACGTTTAGTCCCATTTCATCCGTTTCCATACGTTGTTACCAATTTTTGTTTGGTTTTACATGTTTTTTATGCATGTGTTATGACCCGAACAAAAATATAACCGATTTAATGAAACCGAACTGATCCAACAACACGATTTACACGTTTTGTCCATTTTCATCCGTTTCCATACGTTTTTACCCATTTCTGTTGGTTTTTACACGTTTTTTGTGCATGTGTTATGACCTGAATAAAAATATAACCGATTTAAAGAAACCGAACTGATCCAATAACACGATTTACACGTTTAGTCCCTTTTCATCCGTTTCCATACATTTTTAACCAATTCTGTTTGTTTTTACACGTTTTTTATGCTTGTTTTATGACCCGAATAATAATATAACCGATTTAATAAAACCGAACTGATCCAACAACACGATTTACACGTTCAGTACCTTTTCATCCGTTTCCATACGTTTTTACCCATTTCTGTTTGTTTTTACACGTTTTTTATGCATGTGTTATGGCCCGAATAAAAATATACCTGATTTAATGAATCCGAACAGATCCAACAACACGATTTACACGTTTAGTCCCTTTTCACCCGTTTCCATACGTTTTTACCCATTTCTGTTTGTTTTTACACGTTTTTTATGCTTGTGTTATGACCCGAATAAAAATATAACCGATTTAATGAAACCGAACTGATCCAACAACACGATTTACACGTTTAGTCCCATTTCATCCGTTTCCATACGTTTTTACCATTTTTTGTTTGGTTTTACATGTTTTTTATGCATGTGTTATGACCCGAACAAAAATATAACCGATTTAATGAAACCGAACTGATCCAACAACACGATTTACACGTTTTGTCCCTTTTTATCCGTTTCCATACGTTTTTACCCATTTCTGTTGGTTTTTACACGTTTTTTATGCATGTGTTATGACCTGAATAAAAATATAACCGATTTAATGAAACCGAACTGATCCAACAACACGATTTACACGTTTAGTCCCTTTTCATCCGTTTCCATACATTTTTACCCAATTCTGTTTATTTTTACACGTTTTTTATTCTTGTTTTATGACCCGAATAATAATATAACCGATTTAATAAAACCGAACTGATCCAACAACACGATTTACACGTTCAGTACCTTTTCATCCGTTTCCATACGTTTTTACCCATTTCTGTTTGTTTTTACACGTTTTTTATGCATGTGTTATGGCCCGAATAAAAATATACCTGATTTAATGAAATCGAACTGATCCAACAATACGATTTACGCGTTTAGTCCCTTTTCACCCGTTTCCATACGTTTTTACTCATTTCTTTTTGTTTTTACACGTTTTTTATGCTTGTGTTATGACCCGAATAAAAATATAACCGATTTTATGAAACCGAACTGATCTAACAACACGATTTACACGTTTAGTCCCATTTCATCCGTTTCCATACGTTTTTACCAATTTTTGTTTGTTTTTACACGTTTTTTATGCATGTGTTATGACCCGAATAAAAATATAACCGATTTAATGAAACCGAACTGATCCAACAACACGATTTACACGTTTAGTCCCATTTCATCCGTTTCCATACGTTGTTACCAATTTTTGTTTGGTTTTACATGTTTTTTATGCATGTGTTATGACCCGAACAAAAATATAACCGATTTAATGAAACCGAACTGATCCAACAAAACGATTTACACGTTTTGTCCCTTTTCATCCGTTTCCATACGTTTTTACCCATTTCTGTTGGTTTTTACACGTTTTTTATGCATGTGTTATGACCTGAATAAAAATATAACCGATTTAAAGAAACCGAACTGATCCAACAACACGATTTACACGTTTAGTCCCTTTTCATCCGTTTCCATACATTTTTACCCAATTCTGTTTGTTTTTACACGTTTTTTATGCTTGTTTTATGACCCGAATAATAATATAACCGATTTAATAAAACCGAACTGATCCAACAACACGATTTACACGTTCAGTACCTTTTCATCCGTTTCCATACGTTTTTACCCATTTCTGTTTGTTTTTACACGTTTTTTATGCATGTGTTATGGCCCGAATAAAAATATACCTGATTTAATGAATCCGAACAGATCCAACAACACGATTTACACGTTTAGTCCCTTTTCATCCGTTTCCATACATTTTTACCCAATTCTGTTTGTTTTTACATGTTTTTTATGCTTACTTTTTGACCCGAATAAAAATATAACCGATTTAATAAAACCGAACTGATCCAACAACACGATTTACACGTTTAGTCCCTTTTCATCCGTTTCCATACGTTTTCACCCATTTCTGTTTGTTTTTACACGTTTTTTATGCATGTGTTATGACCCGAATAATTATATAACCGTTTTAATGAAACCGAACAGATCCAACAACACGATTTACACGTTTAGTCCTTTTTCATCCGTTTCCATGTGTTTTTACCAATTTCTGTTTGTTTTTACACGTTTTTTATGCATGTGTTATGGCCCGAATAAAAATATACCTGATTTAATGAATCCGAACAGATCCAACAACACGATTTACACGTTTAGTCCCTTTTCACCCGTTTCCATACGTTTTTACACATTTCTGTTTGTTTTTACACGTTTTTTATGCTTGTGTTATGACCCGAATAAAAATATAACCGATTTAATGAAACCGAACTGATCCAACAACACGATTTACACATTTAGTCCCATTTCATCCGTTTCCATACGTTGTTACCAATTTTTGTTTGGTTTTACGTGTTTTTTATGCGTGTGTTATGACCCGAACAAAAATATAACCGATTTAATGAAACCGAACTGATCCAACAACACGATATACACGTTTTGTCTCTTTTCATCCGTTTCCATACGTTTTTACCCATTTCTGTTGGTTTTTACACGTTTTTTATGCATGTGTTTTGACCTGAATAAAAATATAACCGATTTAATGAAACCGAACTGATCCAACAACACGATTTACACGTTTAGTCCCTTTTCATCCGTTTTCATACATTTTTACCCAATTCTGTTTGTTTTTACACGTTTTTTATGCTTGTTTTATGACCCGAATAATAATATAACCGATTTTATAAAACCGAACTGATCCAACAACACGATTTACACGTTCAGTACTTTTTCATCCATTTCCATACGTTTTTACCCATTTCTGTTTGTTTTTACACGTTTTTTATGCATGTGTTATGGCCCGAATAAAAATATACCTGATTTAATGAAATCGAACTGATCCAACAATACGATTTACGCGTTTAGTCCCTTTTCACCCATTTCCATTCGTTTTTACTCATTTCTTTTTATTTTTACACGTTTTTTATGCTTGTGTTATGACCCGAATAAAAATATAACCGATTTTATGAAACCGAACTGATCCAACAACACGATTTACACGTTTAGTCCCATTTCATCCGTTTCCATACGTTTTTACCAATTTTTGTTTGTTTTTACACGTTTTTTATGCATGTGTTATGACCCGAATAAAAATATAACCGATTTAATGAAACCGAACTGATCCAACAACACGATTTACACGTTTTGTCCCTTTTCATCCGTTTCCATACATTTTTACCCATTTCTGTTGGTTTTTACACCTTTTTTATGCATGTGTTATGACCCGAATAAAAATATAACCGATTTAATGAAACCGAACTGATCCAACAACACGATTTACACGTTTAGTCCCTTTTGATCCGTTTCCATACATTTTTACCCATTTCTGTTTGTTTTTACACGTTTTTTATGCTTGTGTTATGACCCGAATAAAAATAAAACTTATTTAATGAAACCGAACTGATCCAACAACACAATTTACACGTTTAGCCCCTTTTAATCCGTTTCCATATGTTTTTACCCATTTCTGTTTGTTTTTACACGTTTTTTATGCATGTGTTATGACCCGAATAAAAATATAACGATTAAATGAAACCGAGCTGATCCAACAACATGATTTACACGTTTAGTCTATTTTCATCAATTTCCATACGTTTTTACCCATTTCTGTTTGTTTTTACACGTTTTTTACGCATGTGTTATGACCCGAATAAAAATATAACTGATTTAATGAAACCAAACTTATCCAACAGCACGATTTACACGTTTAGTCCCATTTCATCCGTTTCCATACGTTTTTACCAATTTTTGTTTGTTTTTACACGTTTTTTATGCATGTATTATGACCCGAATAAAAATATAACTGATTTAAAGAAACCGAACTGATCCAACAACACGATTTACACGTTTTGTCCCTTTTCATCTGTTTCCATACGTTTTTACCCATTTTTGTTTGTTTTTACACGTTTTTTATGCATGTGTTATGACCCGAATAAAAATATAACCGATTTAATGACACCGAACTGATCTAACAACACGATTTACACGTTTAGTGCCTTTTCATCCGTTTCCATACATTTTTACCCAATTCTGTTTGTTTTTACACGTTTTTTATGCTTATTTTTTGACCCGAATAAAAATATAACCGATTTAATAAAACCGAACTGATCCAACAACACGATTTATGTAACACCCCCAAAATACCGCAGCGGAAGACTGTGTCACAGGGGTGCTACTTCATAATACAAAGTACAAGTTATAGAAAACAAACTCTAAATAAAGACATGTATAAGTTCATCAAAACAGTTTAGCAATTAGTCGTGAGTCTACACTTCATCTCCGAAGACCTCACGTTTATGATGTATCCAACATTCGCAAATGTTAGGATGTATCAATAGCCTCAATGGTCATCCAACAACTTAATGTGGAGCCACCGGAAGTCTCAATGGTCATCCAGCAACTTAATCTGGAGCCACTGGCAGTAACACAATTAGGTATAACGCAATTAATTATAACACAATCATGTATGTATGAAATCAAGTATAATGCGATCAAGTATAAGACAATCAAGTATAGAACAATCAAGTATAATGCGATCAAGTATTTGTACAAGTAAGCAAGTAGTTGTGCATGTATCCCCCCCAAAGAGTTAAAACAAGTATGAAAAAGTAGGGGCTATGACTCACCTTAAGTCTATGTAATGAGAAATGAAAGTGGTAGTCGAATCGCGAAAGTCTCTAAGAGCAGCCTATAATAGAACGTTGCCACTTAGGTTTGGAGTAACGTCTAAGAATACGACGAATTGCCTATATATGTCTTGCATAATGTTCATGATGTAGTACTAAGTATATAGTGTAAGTCGTTGAATATAAATGGTCTATGAAACATGTATAAGTTGTATATCTCTTACTACCGTTCGGGCCGACATAATTCAGAAGTCATGGAGTAAACGTTCGAGGAGCCAGGACACTTTAACTCGTAAATCCACAACTCGTCTCGACGGCTTACTCAATGAACTCCTCACATGAGGCTCCCTACTATTGTAGTATTTGATAACATATATATATATATATAAGCTTTTTGATCTTTAATAGTTATATGGTCTTTAGCCGTGGCTTTGCCGTGACTTTGGTCATGTTACCATGGTCTTGAGACTCAACCTTGGCTTTAGCCATGGTTGTGGTCTTGGCTTTAGGTCATTAGACCTCTTGGTCTCATCTAATTATAATGATTATATAGTAACTTTGGTCTAAAAATGAGCTGTTAAGAATTTGAAGAAATTTATCACTCAGAAAGCGTTTTCAGGGCTCGAGCTTCTTTATTCCTGAACGAAAACGTCGTTCCGGACAACTTTCGTGTTTTAACTTTTTGATGAATCGGACCAGAAGTGGGACTTTCAAAATCATAATTTGATCAGAATGCAATTTAGGCAGTTTTGCCGTTTTGGTTTCGCTAACTTCAAACGGTCGTAACTTTTGACTCGTGTACTCGTTTTGAGTGATTCAAATTGCTATGTTTTCCTTGTTAAGTCCTCTTTAACAGTAAGTAAGTGTCAAATATCAAAGTTATACTATTGTGGTCGTGGTTTTCCATAAAAATCACTAGTTTGCTTGTTTACTTGTCATAAGTTAACATATGTATACCAATACTTGTTTTATCCATTTTTAAACATCATGAACACAATACAAAGACCATATATAGCATGAAAGAAACATAATAAGTATGAAATGATATTGAGCAAGAAAGTGTATAAGGGTTTCTTACAACTTTTGGCTTTCTCTTAAGAAAGGAAGTCAAGTATGAACTAGGACACTAAACCTATGCTTGCAAACCCTTCACCATAACTCTTGTAACCCTTGTTAGCCTTGATCTAACCCTTGTGAAAACCATTTAACTTCAGCCCCTAATCACCTTGTGTAGCTCCTAATTCAACCATGGAATCACCAAACAAACTTAAGAACTAGGTAGAGAATACTAAGACATTGAACTTTGTAGTGTAACTTGTAGTTTGAAGATCAAAGGATCATGGTGCTAGGAATTAATGGTGTGGCGTTTTGGTGATAAAAAGAAGAAGGTATGAGCTTGTATTTATAGCATGAAGAGGAGGTTAGGAAGGTGTCTAGGAAGGTTCATTGAGGAGGTTAGTTTTTAGGATATTTTTGCTAAACTTGGAGACAAAGTTGTAAATAAGTATTGATCTAATGGCTAAAGTCATGAGATCATGCCACAAGTGTGAATCCTCCCCCCCACCCCCTAAGTCGTTCATATAGGGATAAGGGTGACTAGATGCAAAAACTTGGTATTATCCTACTTATATAGCTAGTTTTGGACCCGTAAATTGCTAACCGTAAGTTGTTAAGTCACGAAACGTAAAACCGGGTATCCTAAAAATATGAAACTTGAAAGTATTGTTAAACATGTCAATATAGTCCATAATAAAATATAAAATGAGTGGTAGGTTCTATCGGGTGCTAAAACCCTGCTAAAAATTGGAAACACGGGTCTAAAACGCGTAATTCGCGTAAAACGCTGAACTGAAAAACGTAAAATTCCGAAACTTTTGGAATTGTCCTAAAATGAGAGAAAATCATATTTCTATTGTTTATAATGTTTTATGGACATATCGGGATGCTAGAAGGACGTTTAAACCTAAAAGTAAATCTCGGACACGGCTTTGTGATTTTTGCAGAAATGATCCGACGAGCGTCAAACTCTCGGATTATCGTTAAAATAGTTTAACTTACGAGAATATGAAATAAAAATTTCTGAGATGAATAGTGAAAAGTGAATAGTAAAAAGTGAATAGTGAAATATTCGGGAATAAAAGTTAACCTGAAATTGCGAATTGTTACAGTCTGTACCCCTTAAGGAGAACTTCGTCCCGAAGTTCAGTTGATGTTAACTACTTATGATGTGTCTAAGAGAATTCGGGATTTCAGGATCACTAAAATAATGGTGTTCACTCTGATTCGTCTAAGGTTCTGGTTAAGGAGTTGTATCGGCTACAATTAAGCCCACTTATTTATAACACATTACTTACATAAAGAAGCGTCCAAATTTATGTAAGTAAGGTCTCATAAACTTATGGTTCGGTGATTTACAATTTCTTTATTTAAATGAA
The DNA here is from genome assembly GCA_030686995.1 of Artemisia argyi. Lineage (NCBI taxonomy): Eukaryota > Viridiplantae > Streptophyta > Magnoliopsida > Asterales > Asteraceae > Artemisia > Artemisia argyi. The sequence continues at coordinate 105,411,027 of CM060703.1, forward strand.
GAGGCGTCCCAACCCATTTAAATAAGGAGATTCTAAAACATCCTACTTAAGAATTTCCGACACAAAATCCGCCTTCTGAGGCCGATAGTAAGATAATCAAGTCATCAAATCCCTAAAGCTAAGCAATAATATTATTTAACTCAAATCTTGTGTCTCATCAAACAAGAACTGTCACAAGATCAAGTTAAATAATTAGTTATTACTGAGCTCCATGTTTTTAATGACTTGGCTAATCTCTGGGGCTCCTTATAATACTAAAGTCACATCATCTAACAGCGTGGAACTAAGCAAACCTCTAACCAAAAAGCATATGTGTATGTATTGTGTGTAAGGCAAATAAAGAGGAAGGTCCCAACGTATATAGCAGTTATAGTCTAGGCACTAAATGCAACCTAGTTCTCTATAACCAAGGCTCTGGTACCAATCTGTAACACCCCCAAAATACCGCAGCGGAAGACTGTGTCACAGGGGTGCTACTTCATAATACAAAGTACAAGTTATAGAAAACAAACTCTAAATGAGACGTTTTGAAAAGTTACCATTCGATTAATGAATTCAAAGTTACAAACATGAGATTCCAAAGTATGATACATAAATGTATACAAAATGTTTTGAATGGTAAATGATAAAAGCGTAAGTCTTCAGAATATGCAGCTTGACTCTAAGTTCCACGCACTAGCTATCGCCTTACTAACCTGAGATAAACATGCTAAAGTGTCAACACAATGGTTGGTGAGTTCATAGAGTTTGTCTTAAAACAGTTGAAAAAGCCTCAAAAGAATGTTCACACAGCAAAGGCATTGTGAATCCACTCAGTTACAAGTCCCGCCATAAGAGACTTGTAACCTGTGTGTTCACAACCCACTGCTACAAATATAGTATAATAAAGACATGTATAAGTTCATCAAAACAGTTTAGCAATTAGTCGTGAGTCTACACTTCATCTCCGAAGACCTCACGTTTATGATGTATCCAACATTCGCAAATGTTAGGATGTATCAATAGCCTCAATGGTCATCCAACAACTTAATGTGGAGCCACCGGAAGTCTCAATGGTCATCCAGCAACTTAATCTGGAGCCACTGGCAGTAACACAATCAAGTATAACGCAATTAAGTATAACACAATCATGTATGTATGAAATCAAGTATAATGCGATCAAGTATAAGACAATCAAGTATAGAACAATCAAGTATAATGCGATCAAGTATTTGTACAAGTAAGCAAGTAGTTGTGCATGTATCCCCCCCAAAGAGTTAAAACAAGTATGAAAAAGTAGGGGCTATGACTCACCTTAAGTCTATGTAATGAGAAATGAAAGTGGTAGTCGAATCGCGAAAGTCTCTAAGAGCAGCCTATAATAGAACGTTGCCACTTAGGTTTGGAGTAACGTCTAAGAATACGACGAATTGCCTATATATGTCTTGCATAATGTTCATGATGTAGTACTAAGTATATAGTGTAAGTCGTTGAATATAAATGGTCTATGAAACATGTATAAGTTGTATATCTCTTACTACCGTTCGGGCCGACATAATTCAGAAGTCATGGAGTAAACGTTCGAGGAGCCAGGACACTTTAACTCGTAAATCCACAACTCGTCTCGACGGCTTACTCAATGAACTCCTCACATGAGGCTCCCTACTATTGTAGTATTTGATAACATATATATATATATATATATATATATATATAAGCTTTTTGATCTTTAATAGTTATATGGTCTTTAGCCGTGGCTTTGCCGTGACTTTGGTCATGTTACCATGGTCTTGAGACTCAACCTTGGCTTTAGCCATGGTTGTGGTCTTGGCTTTAGGTCATTAGACCTCTTGGTCTCATCTAATTATAATGATTATATAGTAACTTTGGTCTAAAAATGGGCTGTTAAGAATTTGAAGAAATTTATCACTCAGAAAGCGTTTTCAGGGCTCGAGCTTCTTTAATCCTGAACGAAAACGTCGTTCCGGACAACTTTCGTGTTTTAACTTTTTGATGAATCGGACCAGAAGTGGGACTTTCAAAATCATAATTTGATCAGAATGCAATTTAGGCAGTTTTGCCGTTTTGGTTTCGCTAACTTCAAATGGTCATAACTTTTGACTCGTGTACTCGTTTTGGGTGATTCAAATTGCTATGTTTTCCTTGTTAAGTCCTCTTTAACAGTAAGTAAGTGTCAAATATCAAAGTTATACTATTGTGGTCGTGGTTTTCCATAAAAATCACTAGTTTGCTTGTTTACTTGTCATAAGTTAACATATGTATACCAATACTTGTTTTATCCATTTTTAAACATCATGAACACAATACAAAGACCATATATAGCATGAAAGAAACATAATAAGCATGAAATGATATTGAGCAAGAAAGTGTATAAGGGTTTCTTACAACTTTTGGCTTTCTCTTAAGAAAGGAAATCAAGTATGAACTAGGACACTAAACCTATGCTTGCAAACCCTTCACCATAACTCTTGTAACCCTTGTTAGCCTTGATCTAACCCTTGTGAAAACCATTTAACTTCAGCCCCTAATCACCTTGTGTAGCTCCTAATTCAACCATGGAATCACCAAACAAACTTAAGAACTAGGTAGAGAATACTAAGACATTGAACTTTGTAGTGTAACTTGTAGTTTGAAGATCAAAGGATCATGGTGCTAGGAATTAATGGCGTGGCGTTTTGGTGATGAAAAGATGAAGGTATGAGCTTGTATTTATAGCATGAAGAGGAGGTTAGGAAGGTGTCTAGGAAGGTTCATTGAGGAGGTTAGTTTTTAGGATATTTTTGCTAAACTTGGAGACAAAGTTGTAAATAAGTATTGATCTAATGGCTAAAGTCATGAGATCATGCCACAAGTGTGAATCCTCCCCCCCCCCCTAAGTCGTTCATATAGAGATAAGGGTGACTAGATGCAAAAACTTGGTATTATCCTACTTATATAGCTAGTTTTGGACCCGTAAATTGCTAATCGTAAGTTGTTAAGTCACGAAACGTAAAACCGGGTATCCTAAAAATATGAAACTTGAAAGTATTGTTAAAAATGTCAATATAGTCCATAATAAAATATAAAATGAGTGGTAGGTTCTATCGGGTGCTAAAACCCTGCTAAAAACTGGAAACACGGGTCTAAAACGCGTAATTCGCGTAAAACGCTGAACTGAAAAACGTAAAATTCCAAAACTTTTGGAATTGTCCTAAAATGAGAGAAAATCATATTTCTATTGTTTATAATGTTTTATGGACATATCGGGATGCTAGAAGGACGTTTAAACCTAAAAGTAAATCTCGGACACGGCTTTGTGATTTTTGCAGAAATGATCCGACGAGCGTCAAACTCTCGGATTATCGTTAAAATAGTTTAACTTACGAGAATATGAAATAAAAATTTCTGAGATGAATAGTGAAAAGTGAATAGTAAAAAGTGAATAGTAAAAGTGAATAGTGAAATATTCGGGAATAAAAGTTAACCTGAAATTGCGAATTGTTACAATTTACACGTTTAGTCCCTTTTCATCCGTTTCCATACGTTTTTACCCATTTCTGTTTGTTTTTACACGTTTTTTATGCATGTGTTATGACCCGAATAATAATATAACCGTTTTAATGAAACGGAACAGATCCAACAACACGATTTACACGTTTAGTCCCTTTTCATCCGTTTCCATGCGTTTTTAGCAATTTCTGTTTGTTTTTACACGTTTTTTATGCATGTGTTATGGCCCGAATAAAAATATACCTGATTTAATGAATCCGAACAGATCCAACAACACGATTTACACGTTTAGTCCCTTTTCACCCGTTTCCATACGTTTTTACACATTTCTGTTTGTTTTTACACGTTTTTTATGCTTGTGTTATGACCCGAATAAAAATATAACCGATTTAATGAAACCGAACTGATCCAACAACACGATTTACACGTTTAGTCCCATTTCATCCGTTTCCATACGCTTTTACCATTTTTTGTTTGGTTTTACATGTTTTTTATGCATGTGTTATGACCCGAACAAAAATATAACCGATTTAATGAAACCGAACTGATCAAACAACACGATTTACACGTTTTGTCCATTTTCATCCGTTTCCATACGTTTTTACCCATTTCTGTTGGTTTTTACACGTTTTTTATGCATGTGTTATGACCTGAATAAAAATATAACCGATTTAATGAAAACGAACTGATCCAACAACACGATTTACACGTTTAGTCCCTTTTGATCCGTTTCCATACATTTTTACCCATTTCTGTTTGTTTTTACACGTTTTTTATGCTTGTGTTATGACCCGAATAAAAATAAAACTGATTCAATGAAACCGAACTGATCCAACAACACAATTTACACGTTTAGCCCCTTTTCATCCGTTTCCATATGTTTTTACCCATTTCTGTTTGTTTTTACACGTTTTTTATGCATGTGTTATGACCCGAATAAAAATATAACGATTAAACAAAACCGAGCTGATCCAACAACATGATTTACAGGTTTAGTCCATTTTCATCCATTTCCATACGTTTTTACCCATTTCTGTTTGTTTTTACACGTTTTTTACGCATGTGTTATGACCCGAATAAAAATATAACTGATTTAATGAAACCGAACTTATCGAACAGCACGATTTACACGTTTAGTCCCATTTCATCCGTTTCCATACGTTTTTACCAATTTTTGTTTGTTTTTACACGTTTTTTATGCATGTGTTATGACCCGAATAAAAATCTAACCGATTTAATGAAACCGAACTGATCCAACAACACGATTTACACGTTTTGTCCCTTTTCATCCGTTTCCATACGTTTTTACCCATTTCTGTTTGTTTTACACGTTTTTTATGCATGTGTTATGACCCGAAAAAAAATATAACCGATTTAATGAAACCGAACTGATCCAACAACACGATTTACACGTTTAGTCCCTTTTCATCCGTTTCCATACGTTTTTACCAATTTTTGTTTGTTTTTACACTTTTTTTATGCATGTATTATGACCCGAATAAAAATATAACCGATTTAGTGAAACCGAACTGATCCAACAACACGATTTACACGTTTTGTCCCTTTTCATCCGTTTCCATACGTTTTTACCCATTTTTGTTTGTTTTTACACGTTTTTTATGAATGTGTTATGACCCGAATAAAAATATAACCGATTTAATGAAACCGAACTGATCCAACAACATGATTTACACGTTTAGTGCCTTTTCATCCGTTTCCATACACTTTTACCCAATTCTGTTTGTTTTTACATGTTTTTTATGCTTACTTTTTGACCCGAATAAAAATATAACCGATTTAATAAAACCGAACCGATCCAACATCATGATTTACAGGTTTAGTCCCTTTTCATCCGTTTCCATACGTTTTTACCCATTTCTGTTTGTTTTTACACGTTTTTTATGCATGTGTTATGACCCGAATAATAATATAACCGTTTTAATGAAACCGAACAGATCCAACAACACGATTTACACGTTTAGTCCCTTTTCATCCGTTTCCATGTGTTTTTACCAATTCCTGTTTGTTTTTACACGTTTTTTATGCATGTGTTATGGCCCGAATAAAAATATACCTGATTTAATGAATCCGAACAGATCCAACAACACGATTTACACGTTTAGTCCCTTTTCACCCGATTCCATACGTTTTTACACATTTCTGTTTGTTTTTACACGTTTTTTATGCTTGTGTTATGACCCGAATAAAAATATAACCGATTTAATGAAAAACCGAACTGATCCAACAACACAATTTACACGTTTAGACCCATTTCATCCGTTTCCATACGTTTTTACCAATTTTTGTTTGGTTTTACATGTTTTTTATGCATGTGTTATGACCCGAACAAAAATATAACCGATTTAATGAAACCGAACTGATCCAACAACACGATTTACACGTTTTGTCCCTTTTCATCCGTTTCCATACGTTTTTACCCATTTCTGTTGGTTTTTACACGTTTTTTATGCATGTGTTATGACTTGAATAAAAATATAACCGATTTAATGAAACCGAACTGATCCAACAACACGATTTACACGTTTAGTCCCTTTTCATCCGTTTCCATACATTTTTACCCAATTCTGTTTGTTTTTACACGTTTTTTATGCTTGTTTTATGACCCGAATAATAATATAACCGATTTAATAAAACCGAACAGATCCAACAACACGATTTACACGTTCAGTACCTTTTCATCCGTTTCCATACGTTTTTACCCATTTCTGTTTGTTTTTACACGTTTTTTATGCATGTGTTATGGCCCGAATAAAAATATACCTGATTTAATGAAATCAAACTGATCCAACAATATGATTTACGCGTTTAGTCCCTTTTCACCCGTTTCCATACGTTTTTACTCATTTCTTTTTGTTTTTACACGTTTTTTATGCTTGTGTTATGACCCGAATAAAAGTATAACCGATTTAATGAAACCGAACTGATCCAACAACACAATTTACACGTTTAGTCCCATTTCATCCGTTTCCATACGTTTTTACCAATTTTTGTTTCTTTTTACACGTTTTTTATGCATGTGTTATGACCCGAATAAAAATATGACCGATTTAATGAAACCGAACTGATCCAACAACACGATTTATATGTTTTGTCCCTTTTCATCCGTTTCCATACGTTTTTACCCATTTCTGTTGATTTTTACACGTTTTTTATGCATGTGTTACGACCTGAATAAAAATATAACCGATTTAATGAAAACGAACTGATCCAACAACACGATTTACACGTTTAGTCCCTTTTGATCCGTTTCCATACATTTTTACCCATTTCTGTTTGTTTTTACACGTTTTTTATGCCTGTGTTATGAACCGAACAAAAATAAAACTGGTTTAATTAAACCGAACTGATCCAACAACAAGATTTACACGTTTAGTCCCTTTTCATCCGTTTCCATACGTTTTTACCTATTTCTGTTTGTTTTTACACGTTTTTTATGCGTGTGTTTTAACCCGAATAAAAATATAACGATTAAATGAAACCAAGCTGATCCAACAACATGATTTACACGTTTAGTCCATATTCATCCGTTTCCATACGTTTTTACCCATTTTTGTTCGTTTTTACACATTTTTTACGCATGTGTTATGACCCGAATAAAAATATAACTGATTTAATGAAACCGAACTTATCCAACAGCACGATTTACACGTTTAGTCCCATTTCATCCGTTTCCATACGTTTTTACCAATTTTTGTTTGTTTTTAAACGTTTTTTATGCATGTGTTATGACCCGAATAAAAATATAACCGATTTAATGAAACCGAACTGATCCAACAACACGATTTACACGTTTTGTCCCTTTTCATCCGTTTTTACCCATTTCTGTTTGTTTTTACACGTTTTTTATGCATGTGTTATGACCCGAATAAAAATATAACCGATTTAATGAAACCGAACTAATCCAACAACACGATTTACACGTTTAGTCCCTTTTCATCCGTTTCCATACGTTTTTACCAATTTTTGTTTGTTTTTACACGTTTTTTATGCATGTGTTATAACCCGAATAAAAATATAACCGATTTAATGAAACCGAACTGATCCAACAACACGATTTACACGTTTAGTCCCTTTTCATCTGTTTCCATACATTTTTACCCAATTCTGTTTGTTTTTACACGTTTTTTATGCTTATTTTTTGACCCGAATAAAAATATAACCGATTTAATAAAACCGAACTGATCCAACAACACGATTTACACGTTTAGTCCCTTTTCATCCGTTTCCATACGTTTTTAACCATTTCTGTTTGTTTTTACACGTTTTTTATGCATGTGTTATGACCCGAATAATAATATAACCATTTTAATGAAACCGAACAGATCCAACAACACGATTTACACGTTTATTCCCTTTTCATCTGTTTCCATGCGTTTTTACCAATTTCTGTTTGTTTTTACACGTTTTTTATGCTTGTGTTATGACCCGAATAAAAATATAACCGATTTAATGAAACCGAACTGATCCAACAACACGATTTACACGTTTAGTCCCATTTCGTCCGTTTCCATACGTTTTTACCAACTTTTGTTTGGTTTTACATGTTTTTTATGCATGTGTTATGACCCGAACAAAAATATAACCGATTTAATGAAACCGAACTGAACCAACAACACGATTTACACATTTTGTTCCTTTTCATCCGTTTCCATACGTTTTTACCCATTTCTGTTGGTTTTTACACGTTTTTTATGCATGTGTTATGACCTGAATAAAAATATAACCGATTTAATGAAACCGAACTGATCCAACAACACGATTTACACGTTTAGTCCCTTTTCATCCGTTTCCATACATTTTTACCCAATTCTGTTTGTTTTTACACGTTTTTTATGCTTGTTTTATGACCCGAATAATAATATAACCGATTTAATAAAACCGAACTGATCCAACAACACGATTTACACGTTCAGTACCTTTTCATCCGTTTCCATACGTTTTTACCCATTTCTGTTTGTTTTTACACGTTTTTTATGCATGTGTTATGGCCCGAATAAAAATATACCTGATTTAATGAAATCGAACTGATCCAACAATACGATTTATGCGTTTAGTCCCTTTTCACCCGTTTCCATACGTTTTTACTCATTTCTTTTTGTTTTTACACGTTTTTTATGCTTGTGTTATGACCCGAATAAAAGTATAACCGATTTAATGAAACCGAACTGATCCAACAACACGATTTACACGTTTAGTCCCATTTCATCCGTTTCCATACGTTTTTACCAATTTTTGTTTGTTTTTACACGTTTTTTATGCATGTGTTATGACCCGAATACAAATATAACCGATTTAATGAACCCGAACTGATCCAACAACACGATTTACACGTTTTGTCCCTTTTCATCCGTTTCCATACGTTTTTACCCATTTTTGTTGGTTTTTACATGTTTTTTATGCATGTGTTATGACCCGAATAAAAATATAACCGATTTAATGAAAACGAACTGATTCGACAACACGATTTACACGTTTAGACCCTTTTGATCCGTTTCCATACATTTTTACCCATTTCTGTTTGTTTTTACACGTTTTTTATGCTTGTGTTATGACCCGAATAAAAATAAAACTGATTTAATGAAACCGAACTGATCCAACAACACAATTTACACGTTTAGTCCCTTTTCATCCGTTTCCATATGTTTTTACCCATTTCTGTTTGTTTTACACGATTTTTATGCATGTGTTATGACCCGAATAAAAATATAACGATTAAATGAAACCGAGCTGATCCAACAACATGATTTACACGTTTAGTCCATTTTCATCCATTTCCATACGTTTTTACCCATTTCTGTTCGTTTTTACACATTTTTTACGCATGTGTTATGACCCGAATAAAAATATAACTGATTTAATGAAACCGAACTTATCCAACAGCACGATTTACACGTTTAGTCCCACTTCATCCGTTTCCATACGTTTTTACCAATTTTTGTTTGTTTTTACACGTTTTTTATGCATGTGTTATGACCCGAATAAATATCTAACCGATTTAATGAAACCGAACTGATCCAACAACACGATTTACACGTTTTGTCCCTTTTCATCCGTTTCCATACGTTTTTACCCATTTCTGTTTGTTTTTACACGTTTTTTATGTATGTGTTATGATCCGAATAAAAATATAACCGATTTAATGAAACCGAACTGATCCAACAACACGACTTACACGTTTAGTCCCTTTTCATCCGTTTCGATACGTTTTTACCAATTTTTGTTTGTTTTTACACTTTTTTTATGCATGTATTATGACCCGAATAAAAATATAACCGATTTAATGAAACCGAACTGATCCAACAACACGATTTACACGTTTAGACCCTTTTCATCCGTTTTCATACGTTTTTACCCATTTTTGTATGTTTTTACACGTTTTTTATGCATGTGTTATGACCCGAATAAAAATATAACCGATTTAATGAAACCGAACTGATCCAACAACACGATTTACACGTTTAGTGCCTTTTCATCCGTTTCCATACATTTTTACCCAATTCTGTTTGTTTTTACATGTTTTTTATGCTTACTTTTTGACCCGAATAAAAATATAACCGATTTAATAAAACCGAACTGATCCAACAACACGATTTACACGTTTAGTCCCTTTTCATCCGTTTCCATACGTTTTTACCCATTTCTGTTTGTTTTTACACGTTTTTTATGCATGTGTTATGACCCGAATAATAGTATAACCGTTTTAATGAAACCGAACAGATCCAACAACACGATTTACACGTTTAGTCCCTTTTCATCCGTTTCCATGTGTTTTTACCAATTTCTGTTGGTTTTTACACGTTTTTTATGCATGTGTTATGGCCCGAATAAAAATATACCTGATTTAATGAATCCGAACAGATCCAACAACAAGATTTACACGTTTAGTCCCTTTTCACCCATTTCCATACGTTTTTACACATTTCTGTTTGTTTTTACACGTTTTTTATGCTTTTGTTATGACCCGAATAAAAATATAACCGATTTAATGAAACCGAACTGATCCAACAACACGATTTACACGTTTAGTCCCATTTCATCCGTTTCCATACGTTTTTACCAATTTTTGTTTGGTTTTACATGTTTTTTATGCATGTGTTATGACCCGAACAAAAATATAACCGATTTAATGAAACCGAACTGATCCAACAACACGATTTACACGTTTTGTCCCTTTTCATCCGTTTCCATACGTTTTTACCCATTTCTGTTGGTTTTTACACGTTTTTTATGCATGTGTTATGACCTGAATAAAAATATAACCGATTTAATGAAACCGAACTGATCCAACAACACGATTTACACGTTTAGTCCCTTTTCATCCGTTTCCATACATTTTTACCCAATTCTGTTTGTTTTTACACGTTTTTTATGCTTGTTTTATGACCCGAATAATAATATAACCGATTTAATAAAACCGAACTGATCCAACAACACGATTTACACGTTCAGTACCTTTTCATCCGTTTCCATACATTTTTACCCATTTCTGTTTGTTTTTACACGTTTTTTATGCATGTGTTATGGCCCGAATAAAAATATACCTGATTTAATGAAATCAAACTAATCCAACAATACGATTTACGCGTTTAGTCCCTTTTCACCCGTTTCCATACGTTTTTACACATTTCTTTTTGTTTTTACACGTTTTTTATGCTTGTGTTATGACCCGAATAAAAGTATAACCGATTTAATGAAACCGAACTGATCCAACAACACGATTTACACGTTTAGTCCCATTTCATCCGTTTCCATACGTTTTTACCAATTTTTGTTTGTTTTTACACGTTTTTTATGCATGTGTTATGCCCCGAATAAAAATATAACCGATTTAATGAAACCGAACTGATCCAACAACACGATTTACACGTTTAGTGCCTTTTCATCCGTTTCCATACATTTTTACCCAATTCTGTTTGTTTTTACATGTTTTTTATGCTTACTTTTTGACCCGAATAAAAATATAACCGATTTAATAAAACCGAACTGATCCAACAACACGATTTACACGTTTAGTCCCTTTTCATCCGTTTCCATACGTTTTTACCCATTTCTGTTTGTTTTTACACGTTTTTTATGCATGTGTTATGACCCGAATAATAATATAACCGTTTTAATGAAACCGAACAGATCCAACAACACGATTTACACGTTTAGTCCCTTTTCATCCGTTTCCATGTGTTTTTACCAATTTCTGTTGGTTTTTACACGTTTTTTATGCATGTGTTATGGCCCGAATAAAAATATACCTGATTTAATGAATCCGAACAGATCCAACAACACGATTTACACGTTTAGTCCCTTTTCACCCATTTCCATACGTTTTTACACATTTCTGTTTGTTTTTACACGTTTTTTATGCTTGTGTTATGACCCGAATAAAAATATAACCGATTTAATGAAACCGAACTGATCCAACAACACGATTTACACGTTTAGTCCCATTTCATCCGTTTCCATACGTTTTTACCAATTTTTGTTTGGTTTTACATGTTTTTTATGCATGTGTTATGACCCGAACAAAAATATAACCGATTTAATGAAACCGAACTGATCCAACAACACGATTTACACGTTTTGTCCCTTTTCATCCGTTTCCATACGTTTTTACCCATTTCTGTTGGTTTTTACACGTTTTTTATGCATGTGTTATGACCTGAATAAAAATATAACCGATTTAATGAAACCGAACTGATCCAACAACACGATTTACACGTTTAGTCCCTTTTCATCCGTTTCCATACATTTTTACCCAATTCTGTTTGTTTTTACACGTTTTTTATGCTTGTTTTATGACCCGAATAATAATATAACCGATTTAATAAAACCGAACTGATCCAACAACACGATTTACACGTTCAGTACCTTTTCATCCGTTTCCATACGTTTTTACCCATTTCTGTTTGTTTTTACACGTTTTTTATGCATGTGTTATGGCCCGAATAAAAATATACCTGATTTAATGAAATCAAACTAATCCAACAATACGATTTACGCGTTTAGTCCCTTTTCACCCGTTTCCATACGTTTTTACACATTTCTTTTTGTTTTTACACGTTTTTTATGCTTGTGTTATGACCCGAATAAAAGTATAACCGATTTAATGAAACCGAACTGATCCAACAACACGATTTACACGTTTAGTCCCATTTCATCCGTTTCCATACGTTTTTACCAATTTTTGTTTGTTTTTACACGTTTTTTATGCATGTGTTATGACCCGAATAAAAATATAACCGATTTAATGAAACCGAACTGATCCAACAACACGATTTACACGTTTAGTGCCTTTTCATCCGTTTCCATACATTTTTACCCAATTCTGTTTGTTTTTACATGTTTTTTATGCTTACTTTTTGACCCGAATAAAAATATAACCGATTTAATAAAACCGAACTGATCCAACAACACGATTTACACGTTTAGTCCCTTTTCATCCATTTCCATACGTTTTTACCTATTTCTGTTTGTTTTTACATGTTTTTTATGCATGTGTTATGACCCGAATAATAATATAACCGTTTTAATGAAACCGAACAGATCCAACAACACGATTTACACGTTTAGTCCCTTTTCATCCGTTTCCATGTGTTTTTACCAATTTCTGTTGGTTTTTACACGTTTTTTATGCATGTGTTATGGCCCGAATAAAAATATACCTGATTTAATGAATCCGAACAGATCCAACAACACGATTTACACGTTTAGTCCCTTTTCACCCATTTCCATACGTTTTTACACATTTCTGTTTGTTTTTACACGTTTTTTATGCTTGTGTTATGACCCGAATAAAAATATAACCGATTTAATGAAACCGAACTGATCCAACAACACGATTTACACGTTTAGTCCCATTTCATCCGTTTCCATACGTTTTTACCAATTTTTGTTTGGTTTTACATGTTTTTTATGCATGTGTTATGACCCGAACAAAAATATAACCGATTTAATGAAACCGAACTGATCCAACAACACGATTTACACGTTTTGTCCCTTTTCATCCGTTTCCATACGTTTTTACCCATTTCTGTTGGTTTTTACAGGTTTTTTATGCATGTGTTATGACCTGAATAAAAATATAACCGATTTAATGAAACCGAACTGATCCAACAACACGATTTACACGTTTAGTCCCTTTTCATCCGTTTCCATACATTTTTACCCAATTCTGTTCGTTTTTACACGTTTTTTATGCTTGTTTTATGACCCGAATAAAAATATAACCGATTTAATGAAACCGAACTGATCCAACAACACGATTTACACGTTTAGTGCCTTTTCATCCGTTTCCATACATTTTTACCCAATTCTGTTTGTTTTTACATGTATTTTATGCTTACTTTTTGACCCGAATAAAAATATAACCGATTTAATAAAACCGAACTGATCCAACAACACGATTTACACGTTTAGTCCCTTTTCATCCGTTTCCATACATTTTTACCCATTTCTGTTTGTTTTTACACGTTTTTTATGCATGTGTTATGACCCGAATAATAATATAACCGTTTTAATGAAACCGAACAGATCCAACAACACGATTTACACGTTTAGTCCCTTTTCATCCATTTCCATGTGTTTTTACCAATTTCTGTTGGTTTTTACACGTTTTTTATGCATGTGTTATGGCCCGAATAAAAATATACCTGATTTAATGAATCCGAACAGATCCAACAACACGATTTACACGTTTAGTCCCTTTTCACCCATTTCCATACGTTTTTACACATTTCTTTTTGTTTTTACACGTTTTTTATGCTTGTGTTATGACCCGAATAAAAGTATAACCGATTTAATGAAACCGAACTGATCCAACAACACGATTTACACGTTTAGTCCCATTTCATCCGTTTCCATACGTTTTTACCAATTTTTGTTTGTTTTTACACGTTTTTTATGCATGTGTTATGTAACACCCCCAAAATACCGCAGCGGAAGACTGTGTCACAGGGGTGCTACTTCATAATACAAAGTACAAGTTATAGAAAACGAACTCTAAATGAGACGTTTTGAAAAGTTACCATTCGATTAATGAATTCAAAGTTACCAACATGAGATTTCAAAGTATGATACATAAATGTATACAAAATGTTTGAATGGTAAATGATAAAAGCGTAAGTCTTCAGAATATGCAGCTTGACTCTAAGTTCCATGCACTAGCTATCGCCTTATAGACCTGAGATAACATGCTAAAGTGTCAACACAATGGTTGGTGAGTTCATAGAGTTTGTCTTAAAACAGTTGAAAAACCTTAAAAGAATGTTCACACAGCAAAGGCATCATGAATCCACTCAGTTACAAGTCCCGCCATAAGAGACTTGTAACCTGTGTGTTCACAACCCACTGCTAACATATAGTATAATAAAGACATGTATAAGTTCATCAAGACAATTAAGCAATTAGTAGTGAGTCTCTACTTCATCTCCGAAGACCTCACTTTTATGATGTATCCAACATTCGCAAATGTTAGGATGTATCAAAGCCAACTGGGAGCCACTTCCCAAAGAAAACTGGGAGCCACTTCCCAAAGATATAAGTTTACTGGGAGCCACTTCCCAAAGATATAAGTTTACTGGGAGCCACTTCCCAAAGATAAAAGACAGTCATGTATGTATGAAATCAAATATAATGCCATCAAGTATAAGACAATCAAGTATAAAACAATCAAGTATAAATGTTTTGAGTATTTGTACAAGTAAGCAAGTAGTTGAGCATGTATCCCCCCCAAGAGTTAAAACAAGTACGAAAAGAGTAGGGGCTATGACTCACCTTAAGTCTATGTAATGAGAAATGAAAGTGGTAGTCGAATCGCGAAAGTCTCTAAGAGCAGCCTATAATAGAACGTTGCGACTTAGGTTTGGAGTAACGTCTAAGAATACGAAGAATTGCCCATATATGTCTTGCATAATGTTCATGATGTAGTACTTAGTATATAGTGTAAGTCGTTGAATATAAGTGGTCTATGAAACATGTATAAGTTGTATATCTCTTACTACCGTTCGGGCCGACATAATTCAGAAGTCATGGAGTAAACGTTCGAGGAGCCAGGACACTTTAACTCGTAAATCCACAACTCGTCTCGACGGCTTACTCTATGAACTCCTCACATGAGGCTCCCTACTATTGTAGTATTTGATAACATATATATATAAGTCTTTTTGATCTTTAAAAGTGATATGGTCTTTAGCCGTGGCTTTGCCGTGACTTTGGTCATGTTACCATGGTCTTGAGACTCAACCTTGGCTTTAGCCATGGTTGTGGTCTTGGCTTTAGGTCATTAGACCTCTTGGTCTCATCTAATTATAATGATTATATAGTAACTTTGGTCTAAAAATGGCTGTTAAGAATTTGAAGAAATTTATCACTCAGAAAGCGTTTTCAGGGCTCGAGCTTCTTTGTTCCTGAACGAAAACGTCGTTCCGGACAACTTTCGTGTTTTAACTTTTTGATGAATCGGACCAGAAGTGGGACTTTCAAATTGGCAGAATGCAAACAGGAGGTTATGGGCAGTTTCGGCGTTTTGGTGTCGCTAACTTCTTATGGTCATAACTTTTGACTCGTGTACTCGTTTTGGGTGATTCAAATTGCTATGTTTTCCTTGTTAAGTCCTCTTTAACAGTAAGTAAGTGTCAAATATCAAAGTTATACTATTGTGGTCGTGGTTTTCCATAAAAATCACTAGTTTGCTTGTTTGCTTGTCATAAGTTAACATATGTATACCAATACTCGTTTTATCCATTTTTAAACATCATGAACACAATACAAAGACCATATATAGCATGAAAGAAACATAATAAGCATGAAATGATATTGAGCAAGAAAGTGTATAAGGGTTTGCTTACAACTTTTGGCTTTCTAAAGAAAGGAAGTCAAGTATAGAACTAGGACACTAAACCTAAGCTTGTAAACCCTTCACCATAACTCTTGTAACCATTGATAGACTTGATATAGACCTTGTGAAAACCCATTAACTTCAGCCCCTAATCACCTTGTGTAGCTCCTAATTCAACCATGGAATCACCAAACAAACTTAAGAACTAGGTAGAGAATACTAAGGCCTTGAACTTTGTAGTGTAACTTGTATATTGAAGATCAAAGGATCATGGTGCTATGATAAAAGGTTGTGGCGTTTTTTGTGGTGAAGAAAGGAAGCAAATGAGCTCTCTATTTATAGTAAGAATGAGGAGGTTAGGAAGGTGGCTAGGAAACTACATAAACTTGGAGACAAAGTTGTAAATAAAAATGATCCAATGGCTAAAGTCATGAGATGATGCCACAAGTGTGAATGCCCCCCTAGTGGCGGTTTGAAGAACTTGGAGAACAAGGTGTGGACTTTTGATGGTATTATCCTAAGTATGTAGCTAGTTTTGACTCCGTAAGTTGCTAACCGTAAGTTTTTAGGCCACGAAACGTAAAACCGGGTATCCTAAAAATATGAAACTTGAAAGTATGGTCAAACATGTCAATATAGTCCATAATAAAATATAAAATGAGTGGTAGGTTCTATCGGGTGCTAAAACCCTGCTAAAAACTGGAAACACGGGTCTAAAACGCGTAATACGTAAAACGTACGAAAGTTGCGTAAAATTGAGAAAAGTAAAATGTAACTTTTCTAATAGGATAATAATGACTTAAAATGACTTATAATGTCTAGGCTGGGCTCAGTCTAGTGTCGGTTGGTGTTAAATGTCTTTTAGAACTAAAACCGCAAGCCTAAAAATCAAGGAATGACTTATAAAATCAAATAATGATTTTTGGTCAAAGGAGGAGGGAAAAATATGTTGACTTTTTCTAATAAGTTGAAAACTCAAATTGTCTTAGAAACGCGTTTTGTGGTCTAACGGTTAATCGCCCATACGGTTAAGCGTGCTCATGTGAGAATAGTACTGGCTTGGGTGACCTGCCGGGAAGTCTTTGGTCATATTTTTCTCAGTCACGATTAATTCTCAAATAAATCATGAGTGTGTCAAACATTTTTCTGATGCGGGGTCACTTAACGCGGTCGAGTTTCGTTGTACGTAGAATTTCTAAATGACGTTTTACCCTAAAACGTGTAATTCCTTAATAACTTTCACGAAAATGATCTGACGAATGTCAAACATTTAATTTGCCATGGAAATGATTTATCACTCGAGAATATCAAATAAAAATTTCTGAGATGAATAGTAAAAAGTGAATAGTGAAAAGTGAATAGTGAAATTTTCGGGAATAAAAGTTAACCTGAAATTGCGAATTGTTACAGTCTCTACCCCTTAAGGAGAACTTCGTCCCGAAGTTCAGTTGATGTTAACTACTTACGATGTGTCTAAAAGAATTCGGAATTTCCAATATAGTGGTGTTCACTCTGATTCGTCTAAGATTCTGGTTAAGGAGTTGTATCGACTACAATTAAGCCCACTTATTTATAACACATTACTTACATAAAGAAGCGTCCAAATTTATGTAAGTAAGGTCTCATAAACTTATGGTTCGGTGATTTACAATTTCTTTATTTAACTGAAGAGGCGTCCCAATCCATTTAAATAAGGAGATTCTAAAACATCCTACTTAAGAATTTCCGACACAAAATCCGCCTTCTGAGGCCGATAGTAAGATAATCCAGTCATCAAATCCCTAAAGCTAAGCAATAATATTATTTAACTCAAATCTTGTGTCTAATCAAACAAGAACTGTCACAAGATCAAGTTAACTAATTAGTTATTGCTGAGCTCTATGTTTTTAATGACTCGACTAATCTCTGGGGCTCCTTATAATACTAAAGTCACATCATCTAATAGCGTGGAACTAAACCAACAACTACCAAAAAGCGTATGTATATGTATGTAGTGTGTGTAAGGCAAATAAAGAGGAAGGTCCCAACGTATATAGCAGTTATAGTCTAGGCACTAAATGCAACCTAGTTCTCTATAACCAAGGCTCTGGTACCAATCTGTAACACCCCCAAAATACCGCAGCGGAAGACTGTGTCACAGGGGTGCTACTTCATAATACAAAGTACAAGTTATAGAAAACGAACTCTAAATGAGACGTTTTGAAAAGTTACCATTCGATTAATGAATTCAAAGTTACCAACATGAGATTTCAAAGTATGATACATAAATGTATACAAAATGTTTGAATGGTAAATGATAAAAGCGTAAGTCTTCAGAATATGCAGCTTGACTCTAAGTTCCATGCACTAGCTATCGCCTTATAGACCTGAGATAACATGCTAAAGTGTCAACACAATGGTTGGTGAGTTCATAGAGTTTGTCTTAAAACAGTTGAAAAACCTTAAAAGAATGTTCACACAGCAAAGGCATCATGAATCCACTCAGTTACAAGTCCCGCCATAAGAGACTTGTAACCTGTGTGTTCACAACCCACTGCTAACATATAGTATAATAAAGACATGTATAAGTTCATCAAGACAATTAAGCAATTAGTAGTGAGTCTCTACTTCATCTCCGAAGACCTCACTTTTATGATGTATCCAACATTCGCAAATGTTAGGATGTATCAAAGCCAACTGGGAGCCACTTCCCAAAGAAAACTGGGAGCCACTTCCCAAAGATATAAGTTTACTGGGAGCCACTTCCCAAAGATATAAGTTTACTGGGAGCCACTTCCCAAAGATAAAAGACAGTCATGTATGTATGAAATCAAATATAATGCCATCAAGTATAAGACAATCAAGTATAAAACAATCAAGTATAAATGTTTTGAGTATTTGTACAAGTAAGCAAGTAGTTGAGCATGTATCCCCCCCAAGAGTTAAAACAAGTACGAAAAGAGTAGGGGCTATGACTCACCTTAAGTCTATGTAATGAGAAATGAAAGTGGTAGTCGAATCGCGAAAGTCTCTAAGAGCAGCCTATAATAGAACGTTGCGACTTAGGTTTGGAGTAACGTCTAAGAATACGAAGAATTGCCCATATATGTCTTGCATAATGTTCATGATGTAGTACTTAGTATATAGTGTAAGTCGTTGAATATAAGTGGTCTATGAAACATGTATAAGTTGTATATCTCTTACTACCGTTCGGGCCGACATAATTCAGAAGTCATGGAGTAAACGTTCGAGGAGCCAGGACACTTTAACTCGTAAATCCACAACTCGTCTCGACGGCTTACTCTATGAACTCCTCACATGAGGCTCCCTACTATTGTAGTATTTGATAACATATATATATAAGTCTTTTTGATCTTTAAAAGTGATATGGTCTTTAGCCGTGGCTTTGCCGTGACTTTGGTCATGTTACCATGGTCTTGAGACTCAACCTTGGCTTTAGCCATGGTTGTGGTCTTGGCTTTAGGTCATTAGACCTCTTGGTCTCATCTAATTATAATGATTATATAGTAACTTTGGTCTAAAAATGGCTGTTAAGAATTTGAAGAAATTTATCACTCAGAAAGCGTTTTCAGGGCTCGAGCTTCTTTGTTCCTGAACGAAAACGTCGTTCCGGACAACTTTCGTGTTTTAACTTTTTGATGAATCGGACCAGAAGTGGGACTTTCAAATTGGCAGAATGCAAACAGGAGGTTATGGGCAGTTTCGGCGTTTTGGTGTCGCTAACTTCTTATGGTCATAACTTTTGACTCGTGTACTCGTTTTGGGTGATTCAAATTGCTATGTTTTCCTTGTTAAGTCCTCTTTAACAGTAAGTAAGTGTCAAATATCAAAGTTATACTATTGTGGTCGTGGTTTTCCATAAAAATCACTAGTTTGCTTGTTTGCTTGTCATAAGTTAACATATGTATACCAATACTCGTTTTATCCATTTTTAAACATCATGAACACAATACAAAGACCATATATAGCATGAAAGAAACATAATAAGCATGAAATGATATTGAGCAAGAAAGTGTATAAGGGTTTGCTTACAACTTTTGGCTTTCTAAAGAAAGGAAGTCAAGTATAGAACTAGGACACTAAACCTAAGCTTGTAAACCCTTCACCATAACTCTTGTAACCATTGATAGACTTGATATAGACCTTGTGAAAACCCATTAACTTCAGCCCCTAATCACCTTGTGTAGCTCCTAATTCAACCATGGAATCACCAAACAAACTTAAGAACTAGGTAGAGAATACTAAGGCCTTGAACTTTGTAGTGTAACTTGTATATTGAAGATCAAAGGATCATGGTGCTATGATAAAAGGTTGTGGCGTTTTTTGTGGTGAAGAAAGGAAGCAAATGAGCTCTCTATTTATAGTAAGAATGAGGAGGTTAGGAAGGTGGCTAGGAAACTACATAAACTTGGAGACAAAGTTGTAAATAAAAATGATCCAATGGCTAAAGTCATGAGATGATGCCACAAGTGTGAATGCCCCCCTAGTGGCGGTTTGAAGAACTTGGAGAACAAGGTGTGGACTTTTGATGGTATTATCCTAAGTATGTAGCTAGTTTTGACTCCGTAAGTTGCTAACCGTAAGTTTTTAGGCCACGAAACGTAAAACCGGGTATCCTAAAAATATGAAACTTGAAAGTATGGTCAAACATGTCAATATAGTCCATAATAAAATATAAAATGAGTGGTAGGTTCTATCGGGTGCTAAAACCCTGCTAAAAACTGGAAACACGGGTCTAAAACGCGTAATACGTAAAACGTACGAAAGTTGCGTAAAATTGAGAAAAGTAAAATGTAACTTTTCTAATAGGATAATAATGACTTAAAATGACTTATAATGTCTAGGCTGGGCTCAGTCTAGTGTCGGTTGGTGTTAAATGTCTTTTAGAACTAAAACCGCAAGCCTAAAAATCAAGGAATGACTTATAAAATCAAATAATGATTTTTGGTCAAAGGAGGAGGGAAAAATATGTTGACTTTTTCTAATAAGTTGAAAACTCAAATTGTCTTAGAAACGCGTTTTGTGGTCTAACGGTTAATCGCCCATACGGTTAAGCGTGCTCATGTGAGAATAGTACTGGCTTGGGTGACCTGCCGGGAAGTCTTTGGTCATATTTTTCTCAGTCACGATTAATTCTCAAATAAATCATGAGTGTGTCAAACATTTTTCTGATGCGGGGTCACTTAACGCGGTCGAGTTTCGTTGTACGTAGAATTTCTAAATGACGTTTTACCCTAAAACGTGTAATTCCTTAATAACTTTCACGAAAATGATCTGACGAATGTCAAACATTTAATTTGCCATGGAAATGATTTATCACTCGAGAATATCAAATAAAAATTTCTGAGATGAATAGTAAAAAGTGAATAGTGAAAAGTGAATAGTGAAATTTTCGGGAATAAAAGTTAACCTGAAATTGCGAATTGTTACAGTCTCTACCCCTTAAGGAGAACTTCGTCCCGAAGTTCAGTTGATGTTAACTACTTACGATGTGTCTAAAAGAATTCGGAATTTCCAATATAGTGGTGTTCACTCTGATTCGTCTAAGATTCTGGTTAAGGAGTTGTATCGACTACAATTAAGCCCACTTATTTATAACACATTACTTACATAAAGAAGCGTCCAAATTTATGTAAGTAAGGTCTCATAAACTTATGGTTCGGTGATTTACAATTTCTTTATTTAACTGAAGAGGCGTCCCAATCCATTTAAATAAGGAGATTCTAAAACATCCTACTTAAGAATTTCCGACACAAAATCCGCCTTCTGAGGCCGATAGTAAGATAATCCAGTCATCAAATCCCTAAAGCTAAGCAATAATATTATTTAACTCAAATCTTGTGTCTAATCAAACAAGAACTGTCACAAGATCAAGTTAACTAATTAGTTATTGCTGAGCTCTATGTTTTTAATGACTCGACTAATCTCTGGGGCTCCTTATAATACTAAAGTCACATCATCTAATAGCGTGGAACTAAACCAACAACTACCAAAAAGCGTATGTATATGTATGTAGTGTGTGTAAGGCAAATAAAGAGGAAGGTCCCAACGTATATAGCAGTTATAGTCTAGGCACTAAATGCAACCTAGTTCTCTATAACCAAGGCTCTGGTACCAATCTGTAACACCCCCAAAATACCGCAGCGGAAGACTGTGTCACAGGGGTGCTACTTCATAATACAAAGTACAAGTTATAGAAAACGAACTCTAAATGAGACGTTTTGAAAAGTTACCATTCGATTAATGAATTCAAAGTTACCAACATGAGATTTCAAAGTATGATACATAAATGTATACAAAATGTTTGAATGGTAAATGATAAAAGCGTAAGTCTTCAGAATATGCAGCTTGACTCTAAGTTCCATGCACTAGCTATCGCCTTATAGACCTGAGATAACATGCTAAAGTGTCAACACAATGGTTGGTGAGTTCATAGAGTTTGTCTTAAAACAGTTGAAAAACCTTAAAAGAATGTTCACACAGCAAAGGCATCATGAATCCACTCAGTTACAAGTCCCGCCATAAGAGACTTGTAACCTGTGTGTTCACAACCCACTGCTAACATATAGTATAATAAAGACATGTATAAGTTCATCAAGACAATTAAGCAATTAGTAGTGAGTCTCTACTTCATCTCCGAAGACCTCACTTTTATGATGTATCCAACATTCGCAAATGTTAGGATGTATCAAAGCCAACTGGGAGCCACTTCCCAAAGAAAACTGGGAGCCACTTCCCAAAGATATAAGTTTACTGGGAGCCACTTCCCAAAGATATAAGTTTACTGGGAGCCACTTCCCAAAGATAAAAGACAGTCATGTATGTATGAAATCAAATATAATGCCATCAAGTATAAGACAATCAAGTATAAAACAATCAAGTATAAATGTTTTGAGTATTTGTACAAGTAAGCAAGTAGTTGAGCATGTATCCCCCCCAAGAGTTAAAACAAGTACGAAAAGAGTAGGGGCTATGACTCACCTTAAGTCTATGTAATGAGAAATGAAAGTGGTAGTCGAATCGCGAAAGTCTCTAAGAGCAGCCTATAATAGAACGTTGCGACTTAGGTTTGGAGTAACGTCTAAGAATACGAAGAATTGCCCATATATGTCTTGCATAATGTTCATGATGTAGTACTTAGTATATAGTGTAAGTCGTTGAATATAAGTGGTCTATGAAACATGTATAAGTTGTATATCTCTTACTACCGTTCGGGCCGACATAATTCAGAAGTCATGGAGTAAACGTTCGAGGAGCCAGGACACTTTAACTCGTAAATCCACAACTCGTCTCGACGGCTTACTCTATGAACTCCTCACATGAGGCTCCCTACTATTGTAGTATTTGATAACATATATATATAAGTCTTTTTGATCTTTAAAAGTGATATGGTCTTTAGCCGTGGCTTTGCCGTGACTTTGGTCATGTTACCATGGTCTTGAGACTCAACCTTGGCTTTAGCCATGGTTGTGGTCTTGGCTTTAGGTCATTAGACCTCTTGGTCTCATCTAATTATAATGATTATATAGTAACTTTGGTCTAAAAATGGCTGTTAAGAATTTGAAGAAATTTATCACTCAAAAAGCGTTTTCAGGGCTCGAGCTTCTTTGTTCCTGAACGAAAACGTCGTTCCGGACAACTTTCGTGTTTTAACTTTTTGATGAATCGGACCAGAAGTGGGACTTTCAAATTGGCAGAATGCAAACAGGAGGTTATGGGCAGTTTCGGCGTTTTGGTGTCGCTAACTTCTTATGGTCATAACTTTTGACTCGTGTACTCGTTTTGGGTGATTCAAATTGCTATGTTTTCCTTGTTAAGTCCTCTTTAACAGTAAGTAAGTGTCAAATATCAAAGTTATACTATTGTGGTCGTGGTTTTCCATAAAAATCACTAGTTTGCTTGTTTGCTTGTCATAAGTTAACATATGTATACCAATACTCGTTTTATCCATTTTTAAACATCATGAACACAATACAAAGACCATATATAGCATGAAAGAAACATAATAAGCATGAAATGATATTGAGCAAGAAAGTGTATAAGGGTTTGCTTACAACTTTTGGCTTTCTAAAGAAAGGAAGTCAAGTATAGAACTAGGACACTAAACCTAAGCTTGTAAACCCTTCACCATAACTCTTGTAACCATTGATAGACTTGATATAGACCTTGTGAAAACCCATTAACTTCAGCCCCTAATCACCTTGTGTAGCTCCTAATTCAACCATGGAATCACCAAACAAACTTAAGAACTAGGTAGAGAATACTAAGGCCTTGAACTTTGTAGTGTAACTTGTATATTGAAGATCAAAGGATCATGGTGCTATGATAAAAGGTTGTGGCGTTTTTTGTGGTGAAGAAAGGAAGCAAATGAGCTCTCTATTTATAGTAAGAATGAGGAGGTTAGGAAGGTGGCTAGGAAACTACATAAACTTGGAGACAAAGTTGTAAATAAAAATGATCCAATGGCTAAAGTCATGAGATGATGCCACAAGTGTGAATGCCCCCCTAGTGGCGGTTTGAAGAACTTGGAGAACAAGGTGTGGACTTTTGATGGTATTATCCTAAGTATGTAGCTAGTTTTGACTCCGTAAGTTGCTAACCGTAAGTTTTTAGGCCACGAAACGTAAAACCGGGTATCCTAAAAATATGAAACTTGAAAGTATGGTCAAACATGTCAATATAGTCCATAATAAAATATAAAATGAGTGGTAGGTTCTATCGGGTGCTAAAACCCTGCTAAAAACTGGAAACACGGGTCTAAAACGCGTAATACGTAAAACGTACGAAAGTTGCGTAAAATTGAGAAAAGTAAAATGTAACTTTTCTAATAGGATAATAATGACTTAAAATGACTTATAATGTCTAGGCTGGGCTCAGTCTAGTGTCGGTTGGTGTTAAATGTCTTTTAGAACTAAAACCGCAAGCCTAAAAATCAAGGAATGACTTATAAAATCAAATAATGATTTTTGGTCAAAGGAGGAGGGAAAAATATGTTGACTTTTTCTAATAAGTTGAAAACTCAAATTGTCTTAGAAACGCGTTTTGTGGTCTAACGGTTAATCGCCCATACGGTTAAGCGTGCTCATGTGAGAATAGTACTGGCTTGGGTGACCTGCCGGGAAGTCTTTGGTCATATTTTTCTCAGTCACGATTAATTCTCAAATAAATCATGAGTGTGTCAAACATTTTTCTGATGCGGGGTCACTTAACGCGGTCGAGTTTCGTTGTACGTAGAATTTCTAAATGACGTTTTACCCTAAAACGTGTAATTCCTTAATAACTTTCACGAAAATGATCTGACGAATGTCAAACATTTAATTTGCCATGGAAATGATTTATCACTCGAGAATATCAAATAAAAATTTCTGAGATGAATAGTAAAAAGTGAATAGTGAAAAGTGAATAGTGAAATTTTCGGGAATAAAAGTTAACCTGAAATTGCGAATTGTTACATGTTATGACCCGAATAAAAATATAAACGATTTAATGAAACCGAACTGATCCAACAACACGATTTACACGTTTTGTCCCTTTTCATCCGTTTCCATACGTTTTTACCCATTTCTGTTGATTTTTACACGTTTTTTATGCATGTGTTATGACCTGAATAAAAATATAACCGATTTAATGAAAACGAACTGATCCAACAACACGATTTACACGTTTAGTCCCTTTTGATCCGTTTCCATACATTTTTACCCATTTCTGTTTGTTTTTACACGTTTTTTATGCTTGTTTTATGACCCGAATAAAAATAAAACTGGTTTAATTAAACCGAACTGATCCAACAACAAGATTTACACGTTTAGTCCCTTTTCATCCGTTTCCATACGTTTTTACCCATTTCTGTTTGTTTTAACACGTTTTTTATGCATGTGTTATGACCCGAATAAAAATATAACGATTAAATGAAACCAAGCTGATCCAACAACATGATTTACACGTTTAGTCCATTTTCATCCGTTTCCATACGTTTTTACCCATTTTTGTTCGTTTTTACACATTTTTTACGCATGTGTTATGACCCGAATAAAAATATAACTGATTTAATGAAACCGAACTTATCCAACAGCACGATTTACACGTTTAGTCCCATTTCATCCGTTTCCGTATGTTTTTACCAATTTTTGTTTGTTTTTAAACGTTTTTTATGCATGTGTTATGACCCGAATAAAAATATAACCGATTTAATTAAACCGAACTGATCCAACAACACGATTTACACGTTTTGTCCCTTTTCATCCGTTTCCATACGTTTTTACCCATTTCTGTTTGTTTTTACACGTTTTTTATGCATGTGTTATGACCCGAATAAAAATATAACCGATTTAATGAAACCGAACTAATCCAACAACACGATTTACACGTTTAGTCCCTTTTCATCCGTTTCCATACGTTTTTACCAATTTTTGTTTGTTTTTACACATTTTTTATGCATGTGTTATAACCCGAATAAAAATATATGAAACCGAACTAATCCAACAACACGATTTACACGTTTAGTCCCTTTTCATCTGTTTCCATACATTTTTACCCAATTCTGTTTGTTTTTACACGATTTTTATGCTTATTTTTTGACCCG
Organism: Artemisia argyi; assembly: GCA_030686995.1. NCBI lineage: Eukaryota > Viridiplantae > Streptophyta > Magnoliopsida > Asterales > Asteraceae > Artemisia > Artemisia argyi. Next base: position 105,437,948 of record CM060703.1, read on the forward strand.
AATAAAAATATAACCGATTTAATAAAACCGAACTGATCCAACAACACGATTTACAAGTTTAGTCCCTTTTCATCCGTTTCCATACGTTTTTACCCATTTCTGTTTGTTTTTACACGTTTTTTATGCATGTGTTATGACCCGAATAATAATATAACCGTTTTAATGAAACCGAACAGATCCAACAACACGATTTACATGTTTATTCCCTTTTCATCTGTTTCCATGCGTTTTTACTAATTTCTGTTTGTTTTTACACGTTTTTTATGCATGTGTTATGTCCCGAATAAAAATATACCTGATTTAATGAATCCGAACAGATCCAACAACACGATTTACACGTTTAGTCCCTTTTCACCCATTTCCATACGTTTTTACCCATTTCTGTTTGTTTTTACACGTTTTTTATGCTTGTGTTATGACCCGAATAAAAATATAACCGATTTAATGAAACCGAACTGATCCAACAACACGATTTACACGTTTAGTCCCATTTCGTCCGTTTCCATACGTTTTTACCAACTTTTGTTTGGTTTTACATGTTTTTTATGCATGTGTTATGACCCGAACAAAAATATAACCGATTTAATGAAACCGAACTGATCCAACAACACGATTTACACATTTTGTTCCTTTTCATCCGTTTCCATACGTTTTTACCCATTTCTGTTGGTTTTTACACGTTTTTTATGCTTGTGTTATGACCCGAATAAAAATATAACCGATTTAATGAAACCGAACTGATCCAACAACACGATTTACACGTTTAGTCCCTTTTCATCCGTTTCCATACATTTTTACCCAATTCTGTTTGTTTTTACACGCTTTTTATGCTTGTTTTATGACCCGAATAATAATATAACCGATTTAATAAAACCGAACTGATCCAACAACACGATTTACACGTTCAGTACCTTTTCATCCGTTTCCATACGTTTTTACCCATTTCTGTTTGTTTTTACACGTTTTTTATGCATGTGTTATGGCCCGAATAAAAATATACCTGATTTAATGAAATCAAACTGATCCAACAATACGGTTTACCGCGTTTAGTCCCTTTTCACCCGTTTCCATACGTTTTTACTCATTTCTTTTTGTTTTTACACGTTTTTTATGCTTGTGTTATGACCCGAATAAAAGTATAACCGATTTAATGAAACCGAACTGATCCAACAACACGATTTACACGTTTAGTCCCATTTCATCCGTTTCCATACGTTTTTACCAATTTTTGTTTGTTTTTACACGTTTTTTATGCATGTGTTATGACCCGAATAAAAATATAACCGATTTAATGAAACCGAACTGATCCAACAACACGATTTACACGTTTTGTCCCTTTTCATATGTTTCCATACGTTTTTACCCATTTCTGTTGATTTTTACACGTTTTTTATGCATGTGTTATGACCTGAATAAAAATATAACCGATTTAATGAAAACGAACTGATCCAACATCACGATTTACACGTTTAGTCCCTTTTGATCCGTTTCCATACATTTTTACCCATTTCTGTTTGTTTTTACACGTTTTTTATGCTTGTTTTATGACCCGAATAAAAATAAAACTGGTTTAATTAAACCGAACTGATCCAACAACAAGATTTACACGTTTAGTCCCTTTTTATCCGTTTCCATACGTTTTTACCCATTTCTGTTTGTTTTTACACGTTTTTTATGCATGTGTTATGACCCGAATAAAAATATAACGATTAAATGAAACCAAGCTGATCCAACAACATGATTTACACGTTTAGTCCATTTTCATCCGTTTCCATACGTTTTTACCCATTTTTGTTCATTTTTACACATTTTTTACGCATGTGTTATGACCCGAATAAAAATATAACTGATTTAATGAAACCGAACTTATCCAACAGCACGATTTACATGTTTAGTCCCATTTCATCCGTTTCCATACGTTTTTACCAATTTTTGTTTGTTGTTAAACGTTTTTTATGCATGTGTGTCATGACCCGAATAAAAATATAACCGATTTAATGAAACCGAACTGATCCAACAACACGATTTACACGTTTTGTCCCCTTTCATCCGTTTCCATACGTTTTTACCCATTTCTGTTTGTTTTTACACGTTTTTTATGCATGTGTTTGACCCGAATAAAAATATAACCGATTTAATGAAACCGAACTAATCCAACAACACGATTTACACGTTTAGTCCCTTTTCATCCGTTTCCATACGTTTTTACCAATTTTTGTTTGTTTTTACACGTTTTTTATGCATGTGTTATAACCCGAATAAAAATATATGAAACCGAACTGATCCAACAACACGATTTACACGTTTAGTCCCTTTTCATCTGTTTCCATACATTTTTACCTAATTCTGTTTGCTTTTACACGTTTTTTATGCTTATTTTTTGAACCGAATAAAAATATAACCGATTTAATAAAACCGAACTGATCCAACAAAACGATTTACACGTTTAGTCCCATTTCGTCCGTTTCCATACGTTTTTACCAACTTTTGTTTGGTTTTACATGTTTTTATGCATGTGTTATGACCCGAACAAAAATATAACCGATTTAATGAAACCGAACTGATCCAACAACACGATTTACACATTTTGTTCCTTTTCATCCGTTTCCATACGTTTTTACCCATTTCTGTTGGTATTTACACGTTTTTTATGCATGTGTTATGACCTGAATAAAAATATAACCGATTTAATGAAACCGAACTGATCCAACAACACGATTTACACGTTTAGTCCCTTTTCATCCGTTTCCATACATTTTTACCCAATTCTGTTTATTTTTAAACGTTTTTTATGCTTGTTTTATGACCCGAATAATAATATAACCGATTTAATAAAACCGAACTGATCCAACAACACGATTTACACGTTCAGTACCTTTTCATCCGTTTCCATACGTTTTTACCCATTTCTGTTTGTTTTTACACGTTTTTTATGCATGTGTTATGGCCCGAATAAAAATATACCTGATTTAATGAAATCGAACTGATCCAACAATACGATTTACACGTTTAGTCCCTTTTCACCCGTTTCCATACGTTTTTACTCATTTCTTTTTGTTTTTACGCGTTTTTTATGCTTGTGTTATGACCTGAATAAAAGTATAACCGATTTAATGAAATCGAACTGATCCAACAACACGAATTACACGTTTAGTCCCATTTCATCCGTTTCCAAACGTTTTTACCAATTTTTGTTTGTTTTTACACGTTTTTTATGCATGTGTTATGACCCGAATAAAAATATAACCGATTTAATGAAACCGAACTGATCCAACAACACGATTTACACGTTTTGTCCCTTTTCATCCGTTTCCATACGTTTTTACCCATTTCTGTTGGTTTTTACACGTTTTTTATGCATGTGTTATGACCCGAATAAAAATATAACCGATTTAATGAAAACGAACTGATTCGACAACACGATTTACACGTTTAGACCCTTTTGATCCGTTTCCATACATTTTTACCCATTTCTGTTTGTTTTTACATGTTTTTTATGCGTGTGTTATGACCCGAATAAAAATAAAACTGATTTAATGAAACCGAACTGATAAAACAACACAATTTACACGTTTAGTCCCTTTTCATCCGTTTCCATATGTTTTTACCCATTTCTGTTTGTTTTTACACGATTTTTATGCATGTGTTATGACCCGAATAAAAATATAACGATTAAATGAAACCGAGCTGATCCAACAACATGATTTACACGTTTAGTCCATTTTCATCTATTTCCATACGTTTTCACCCATTTCTGTTCGTTTTTACACGTTTTTTACGCATGTGTTATGACCCGAATAAAAATATAACTGATTTAATGAAACCGAACTTATCCAACAGCACGATTAACACGTTTAGTCCCACTTCATCCGTTTCCATACGTTTTTACCAATTTTAGTTTGTTTTTACACGTTTTTTATGCATGTGTTATGACCCGAATAAAAATCTAACCGATTTAATGAAACCGAACTGATCCAACAACACGATTTACACGTTTTGTCCCTTTTCATCCGTTTCCATACGTTTTTACCCATTTCTGTTTGTTTTTACACGTTTTTTATGCATGTGTTATGATCCGAATAAAAATATAACCGATTTAATGAAACCGAACTGATCCAACAAGACGATTTACACGTTTAGTCCCTTTTCATCCGTTTCCATACGTTTTAACCAATTTTTGTTTTAATTTACACGTTTTTTATGCATGTATTATGACCCGAATAAAAATATAACCGATTTAATGAAACCGAACTGATCCAACAACACGAGTTACACGTTTTGTCCCTTTTCATCCGTTTCCATACGTTTTTACCCATTTTTGTTTGTTTTTACACGTTTTTTATGCATATGTTATGACCCGAATAAAAATATAACCGATTTAATGAAACCGAACTGATCCAACAACACGATTTACACGTTTAGTGCCTTTTCATCCGTTTCCATACATTTTTACCCAATTCTGTTTGTTTTTACACGTTTTTTATGCTTACTTTTTGACCCGAATAAAAATATAACCGATTTAATAAAACCGAACTGATCCAACAACACGATTTACTCGTTTAGTCCCTTTTCATCCGTTTCCATACGTTTTTACCCATTTTTGTTTGTTTTACACGTTTTTTATGCATGTGTTATGACCCGAATAATAATATAACCGTTTTAATTAAACCGAACAGATCCAACAACACGATTTACACGTTTAGTCCCTTTTCATCCGTTTCCATGTGTTTTTACCAATTTCTGTTTGTTTTTACACGTTTTTTATGCATGTGTTATGGCCCGAATAAAAATATACCTGATTTAATGAATCCGAACAGATCCAACAACACGATTTACACGTTTAGTCCCTTTTCACCCGTTTCCATACGTTTTTACACATTTCTGTTTGTTTTTACACGTTTTTTATGCTTGTGTTATGACCCGAATAAAAATATAACCGATTTAATGAAACCGAACTGATCCAACAACACGATTTACACGTTTAGTCCCATTTCATCCGTTTCCATACGTTTCTACCAATTTTTGTTTGTTTTTACACGTTTTTTATGCATGTGTTATGACCCGAATAAAAATATAACGATTAAATGAAACCAAGCTGATCCAACAACATGATTTACACGTTTAGTCCATTTTCATCCGTTTCCATACGTTTTTACCCATTTTTGTTCATTTTTACACATTTTTTACGCATGTGTTATGACCCGAATAAAAATATAACTGATTTAATGAAACCGAACTTATCCAACAGCACGATTTACATGTTTAGTCCCATTTCATCCGTTTCCATACGTTTTTACCAATTTTTGTTTGTTTTTAAACGTTTTTTATGCATGTGTTATGACCCGAATAAAAATATAACCGATTTAATGAAACCGAACTGATCCAACAACACGATTTACACGTTTTGTCCCCTTTCATCCGTTTCCATACGTTTTTACCCATTTCTGTTTGTTTTTACACGTTTTTTATGCATGTGTTTGACCCGAATAAAAGTATAACCGATTTAATGAAACCGAACTAATCCAACAACACGATTTACACGTTTAGTCCCTTTTCATCCGTTTCCATACGTTTTTACCAATTTTTGTTTGTTTTTACACGTTTTTTATGCATGTGTTATAACCCGAATAAAAATATATGAAACCGAACTGATCCAACAACACGATTTACACGTTTAGTCCCTTTTCATATGTTTCCATACATTTTTACCTAATTCTGTTTGTTTTTACACGTTTTTTATGCTTATTTTTTGAACCGAATAAAAATATAACCGATTTAATAAAACCGAACTGATCCAGCAACACGATTTACACGTTTAGTCACATTTCGTCCGTTTCCATACGATTTTACCAACTTTTGTTTGGTTTTACATGTTTTTATGCATGTGTTATGACCCGAACAAAAATATAACCGATTTAATGAAACCGAACTGATCCAACAACACGATTTACACATATTGTTCCTTTTCATCCGTTTCCATACGTTTTTACCCATTTCTGTTGGTTTTTACACATTTTTTATGCATGTGTTATGACCTGAATAAAAATATAACCGATTTAATGAAACCGAACTGATCCAACAACACGATTTACACGTTTAGTCCCTTTTCATCCGTTTCCTTACATTTTTACCCAATTCTGTTTGTTTTTACACGTTTTTTATGCTTGTTTTATGACCCGCATAATAATATAACCGATTTAATAAAACCGAACTGATCCAACAACACGATTTACACGTTCAGTACCTTTTCATCCGTTTCCATACGTTTTTACCCATTTCTGTTTGTTTTTACACGTTTTTTATGCATGTGTTATGGCCCGAATAAAAATATACCTGATTTAATGAAATCGAACTGATCCAACAATACGATTTACGCGTTTAGTCCCTTTTCACCCGTTTCCATACGTTTTTACTCATTTCTTTTTGTTTTTACACGTTTTTTATGCTTGTGTTATGACCTGAATAAAAGTATAACCGATTTAATGAAATCGAACTGATCCAACAACACGATTTACACGTTTAGTCCCATTTCATCCGTTTCCATACGTTTTTACCAATTTTTGTTTGTTTTTACACGTTTTTTATGCATGTGTTATGACCCGAATAAAAATATAACCGATTTAATGAAACCGAACTGATCCAACAACACGATTTACACGTTTTGTCCCTTTTCATCCGTTTCCATACGTTTTTACCCATTTCTGTTGGTTTTTACACGTTTTTTATGCATGTGTTATGACCCGAATAAAAATATAACCGATTTAATGAAAACGAACTGATTCGACAACACGATTTACACGTTTGGACCCTTTTGATCCGTTTCCATACATTTTTACCCATTTCTGTTTGTTTTTACACGTTTTTTATGCGTGTGTTATGACCCGAATAAAAATAAAACTGATTTAATGAAACCGAACTGATCCAACAACACAATTTACACGTTTAGTCCCTTTTCATCCGTTTCCATATGTTTTTACCCATTTCTGTTTGTTTTTACACGATTTTTATGCATGTGTTATGACCCGAATAAAAATATAACGATTAAATGAAACCGAGCTGATCCAACAACATGATTTACACGTTTAGTCCATTTTCATCTATTTCCATACATTTTTACCCATTTCTGTTCGTTTTTACACGTTTTTTACGCATGTGTTATGACCCGAATAAAAATATAACTGATTTAATGAAACCGAACTCATCCAACAGCACGATTTACACGTTTAGTCCCACTTCATCCGTTTCCATACGTTTTTACCAATTTTTGTTTGTTTTTACATGTTTTTTATGCATGTGTTATGACCCGAATAAAAATCTAACCGATTTAATGAAACCGAACTGATCCAACAACACGATTTACACGTTTTGTCCCTTTTCATCCGTTTCCATACGTTTTTACCCATTTCTGTTTGTTTTTACACGTTTTTTATGCATGTGTTATAATCCGAATAAAAATATAACCGATTTAATGAAACCAAACTGATCCAACAAGACGATTTACACGTTTAGTCCCTTTTCATCCGTTTCCATACGTTTTAACCAATTTTTGTTTTTATTTACACGTTTTTTATGCATGTATTATGACCCGAATAAAAATATAACCGATTTAATGAAACCGAACTGATCCAACAACATCAGTTACACGTTTTGTCCCTTTTCATCCGTTTCCATACGTTTTTACCCATTTTTGTTTGTTTTTACACGTTTTTTATGCATGTGTTATGACCCGAATAAAAATATAACCGATTTAATGAAACCGAACTGATCCAACAACACGATTTACACGTTTAGTGCCTTTCCATCCGTTTCCATACATTTTTACCCAATTCTGTTTGTTTTTACACGTTTTTTATGCTTACTTTTTGACCCGAATAAAAATATAACCGATTTAATAAAACCGAACTGATCCAACAACACGATTTACTCGTTTAGTCCCTTTTCATCCGTTTCCATACGTTTTTACCCATTTCTGTTTGTTTTACACGTTTTTTATGCATGTGTTATGACCCGAATAATAATATAACCGTTTTAATGAAACCGAACAGATCCAACAACACGATTTACACGTTTAGTCCCTTTTCATCCGTTTCCATGTGTTTTTACCAATTTCTGTTTGTTTTTACACGTTTTTTATGCATGTGTTATGGCCCGAATAAAAATATACCTGATTTAATGAATCCGAACAGATCCAACAACACGATTTACACGTTTAGTCCCTTTTCACCCGTTTCCATACGTTTTTACACATTTCTGTTTGTTTTTACACGTTTTTTATGCTTGTGTTATGACCCGAATAAAAATATAACCGATTTTATGAAACCGAACTGATCCAACAACACGATTTACACGTTTAGTCCCATTTCATCCGTTTCCATACGTTTCTACCAATTTTTGTTTGTTTTTACACGTTTTTTATGCATGTGTTATGACCCGAATAAAAATATAACGATTAAATGAAACCAAGCTGATCCAACAACATGATTTACACGTTTAGTCCATTTTCATCCGTTTCCATACGTTTTTACCCATTTTTGTTCATTTTTACACATTTTTTACGCATGTGTTATGACCCGAATAAAAATATAACTGATTTAATGAAACCGAACTTATCCAACAGCACGATTTACATGTTTAGTCCCATTTCATCCGTTTCCATACGTTTTTACCAATTTTTGTTTGTTTTTAAACGTTTTTTATGCATGTGTTATGACCCGAATAAAAATATAACCGATTTAATGAAACCGAACTGATCCAACAACACGATTTACACGTTTTGTCCCCTTTCATCCGTTTCCATACGTTTTTACCCATTTCTGTTTGTTTTTACACGTTTTTTATGCATGTGTTTGACCCGAATAAAAGTATAACCGATTTAATGAAACCGAACTAATCCAACAACACGATTTACACGTTTAGTCCCTTTTCATCCGTTTCCATACGTTTTTACCAATTTTTGTTTGTTTTTACACGTTTTTTATGCATGTGTTATAACCCGAATAAAAATATATGAAACCGAACTGATCCAACAACACGATTTACACGTTTAGTCCCTTTTCATATGTTTCCATACATTTTTACCTAATTCTGTTTGTTTTTACACGTTTTTTATGCTTATTTTTTGAACCGAATAAAAATATAACCGATTTAATAAAACCGAACTGATCCAGCAACACGATTTACACGTTTAGTCACATTTCGTCCGTTTCCATACGATTTTACCAACTTTTGTTTGGTTTTACATGTTTTTATGCATGTGTTATGACCCGAACAAAAATATAACCGATTTAATGAAACCGAACTGATCCAACAACACGATTTACACATATTGTTCCTTTTCATCCGTTTCCATACGTTTTTACCCATTTCTGTTGGTTTTTACACATTTTTTATGCATGTGTTATGACCTGAATAAAAATATAACCGATTTAATGAAACCGAACTGATCCAACAACACGATTTACACGTTTAGTCCCTTTTCATCCGTTTCCTTACATTTTTACCCAATTCTGTTTGTTTTTACACGTTTTTTATGCTTGTTTTATGACCCGCATAATAATATAACCGATTTAATAAAACCGAACTGATCCAACAACACGATTTACACGTTCAGTACCTTTTCATCCGTTTCCATACGTTTTTACCCATTTCTGTTTGTTTTTACACGTTTTTTATGCATGTGTTATGGCCCGAATAAAAATATACCTGATTTAATGAAATCGAACTGATCCAACAATACGATTTACGCGTTTAGTCCCTTTTCACCCGTTTCCATACGTTTTTACTCATTTCTTTTTGTTTTTACACGTTTTTTATGCTTGTGTTATGACCTGAATAAAAGTATAACCGATTTAATGAAATCGAACTGATCCAACAACACGATTTACACGTTTAGTCCCATTTCATCCGTTTCCATACGTTTTTACCAATTTTTGTTTGTTTTTACACGTTTTTTATGCATGTGTTATGACCCGAATAAAAATATAACCGATTTAATGAAACCGAACTGATCCAACAACACGATTTACACGTTTTGTCCCTTTTCATCCGTTTCCATACGTTTTTACCCATTTCTGTTGGTTTTTACACGTTTTTTATGCATGTGTTATGACCCGAATAAAAATATAACCGATTTAATGAAAACGAACTGATTCGACAACACGATTTACACGTTTGGACCCTTTTGATCCGTTTCCATACATTTTTACCCATTTCTGTTTGTTTTTACACGTTTTTTATGCGTGTGTTATGACCCGAATAAAAATAAAACTGATTTAATGAAACCGAACTGATCCAACAACACAATTTACACGTTTAGTCCATTTTCATCCGTTTCCATATGTTTTTACCCATTTCTGTTTGTTTTTACACGATTTTTATGCATGTGTTATGACCCGAATAAAAATATAACGATTAAATGAAACCGAGCTGATCCAACAACATGATTTACACGTTTAGTCCATTTTCATCTATTTCCATACATTTTTACCCATTTCTGTTCGTTTTTACACGTTTTTTACGCATGTGTTATGACCCGAATAAAAATATAACTGATTTAATGAAACCGAACTCATCCAACAGCACGATTTACACGTTTAGTCCCACTTCATCCGTTTCCATACGTTTTTACCAATTTTTGTTTGTTTTTACATGTTTTTTATGCATGTGTTATGACCCGAATAAAAATCTAACCGATTTAATGAAACCGAACTGATCCAACAACACGATTTACACGTTTTGTCCCTTTTCATCCGTTTCCATACGTTTTTACCCATTTCTGTTTGTTTTTACACGTTTTTTATGCATGTGTTATAATCCGAATAAAAATATAACCGATTTAATGAAACCAAACTGATCCAACAAGACGATTTACACGTTTAGTCCCTTTTCATCCGTTTCCATACGTTTTAACCAATTTTTGTTTTTATTTACACGTTTTTTATGCATGTATTATGACCCGAATAAAAATATAACCGATTTAATGAAACCGAACTGATCCAACAACATCAGTTACACGTTTTGTCCCTTTTCATCCGTTTCCATACGTTTTTACCCATTTTTGTTTGTTTTTACACGTTTTTTATGCATGTGTTATGACCCGAATAAAAATATAACCGATTTAATGAAACCGAACTGATCCAACAACACGATTTACACGTTTAGTGCCTTTCCATCCGTTTCCATACATTTTTACCCAATTCTGTTTGTTTTTACACGTTTTTTATGCTTACTTTTTGACCCGAATAAAAATATAACCGATTTAATAAAACCGAACTGATCCAACAACACGATTTACTCGTTTAGTCCCTTTTCATCCGTTTCCATACGTTTTTACCCATTTCTGTTTGTTTTACACGTTTTTTATGCATGTGTTATGACCCGAATAATAATATAACCGTTTTAATGAAACCGAACAGATCCAACAACACGATTTACACGTTTAGTCCCTTTTCATCCGTTTCCATGTGTTTTTACCAATTTCTGTTTGTTTTTACACGTTTTTTATGCATGTGTTATGGCCCGAATAAAAATATACCTGATTTAATGAATCCGAACAGATCCAACAACACGATTTACACGTTTAGTCCTTTTTCACCCGTTTCCATACGTTTTTACACATTTCTGTTTGTTTTTACACGTTTTTTATGCTTGTGTTATGACCCGAATAAAAATATAACCGATTTAATGAAACCGAACTGATCCAACAACACGATTTACACGTTTAGTCCCATTTCATCCGTTTCCATACGTTTCTACCAATTTTTGTTTGGTTTTACATGTTTTTTATGCATGTGTTATGACCCGAACAAAAATATAACCGATTTAATGAAACCGAACTGATCCAACAACACGATTTACACGTTTTGTCCGTTTTCATCCGTTTCCATACGTTTTTACCCATTTCTGTTGGTTTTTACACGTTTTTTATGCATGTGTTATGACCTGAATAAAAATATAACCGATTTAATGAAACCGAACTGATCCAACAACACGATTTACGCGTTTAGTCCCTTTTCATCCGTTTCCATACATTTTTACCCAATTCTGTTTGTTTTTACACGTTTTTTATGCTTATTTTATGACCCGAAAAATAATATAACCGATTTAATAAAACCGAACTGATCCAACAACACGATTTACATGTTCAATACCTTTTCATCCGTTTCCATACGTTCTTACCCATTTCTGTTTGTTTTTACACGTTTTTTATGCATGTGTTATGGCCCGAATAAAAATATACATGATTTAATGAAATCAAACTGATCCAACAATACGATTTACGCGTTTAGTCCCTTTTCACCCGTTTCCATACGTTTTTACTCATTTCTTTTTGTTTTTACACGTTTTTTATGCTTGTGTTATGACCCGAATAAAAGTATAACCGATTTAATGAAACCGAACTGATCCAACAACACGATTTACACGTTTAGTCCCATTTCATCCGTTTCCATACGTTTTTACCAATTTTTGTTTGTTTTTACACGTTTTTTATGCATGCGTTATGACCCGAATAAAAATATAACGATTAAATGAAACCAAGCTGATCCAACAACATGATTTACACGTTTAGTCCATTTTCATCCGTTTCCATACGTTTTTACCCATTTTTGTTCATTTTTACACATTTTTTACGCATGTGTTATGACCCGAATAAAAATATAACTGATTTAATGAAACCGAACTTATCCAACAGCACGATTTACATGTTTAGTCCCATTTCATCCGTTTCCATACGTTTTTACCAATTTTTGTTTGTTTTTAAACGTTTTTTATGCATGTGTTATGACCCGAATAAAAATATAACCGATTTAATGAAACCGAACTGATCCAACAACACGATTTACACGTTTTGTCCCCTTTCATCCGTTTCCATACGTTTTTACCCATTTCTGTTTGTTTTTACACGTTTTTTATGCATGTGTTTGACCCGAATAAAAGTATAACCGATTTAATGAAACCGAACTAATCCAACAACACGATTTACACGTTTAGTCCCTTTTCATCCGTTTCCATACGTTTTTACCAATTTTTGTTTGTTTTTACACGTTTTTTATGCATGTGTTATAACCCGAATAAAAATATATGAAACCGAACTGATCCAACAACACGATTTACACGTTTAGTCCCTTTTCATATGTTTCCATACATTTTTACCTAATTCTGTTTGTTTTTACACGTTTTTTATGCTTATTTTTTGAACCGAATAAAAATATAACCGATTTAATAAAACCGAACTGATCCAGCAACACGATTTACACGTTTAGTCACATTTCGTCCGTTTCCATACGTTTTTACCAACTTTTGTTTGGTTTTACATGTTTTTATGCATGTGTTATGACCCGAACAAAAATATAACCGATTTAATGAAACCGAACTGATCCAACAACACGATTTACACATATTGTTCCTTTTCATCCGTTTCCATACGTTTTTACCCATTTCTGTTGGTTTTTACACATTTTTTATGCATGTGTTATGACCTGAATAAAAATATAACCGATTTAATGAAACCGAACTGATCCAACAACACGATTTACACGTTTAGTCCCTTTTCATCCGTTTCCATACATTTTTACCCAATTCTGTTTGTTTTTACACGTTTTTTATGCTTGTTTTATGACCCGCATAATAATATAACCGATTTAATAAAACCGAACTGATCCAACAACACGATTTACACGTTCAGTACCTTTTCATCCGTTTCCATACGTTTTTACCCATTTCTGTTTGTTTTTACACGTTTTTTATGCATGTGTTATGGCCCGAATAAAAATATACCTGATTTAATGAAATCGAACTGATCCAACAATACGATTTACGCGTTTAGTCCCTTTTCACCCGTTTCCATACGTTTTTACTCATTTCTTTTTGTTTTTACACGTTTTTTATGCTTGTGTTATGACCTGAATAAAAGCATAACCGATTTAATGAAATCGAACTGATCCAACAACACGATTTACACGTTTAGTCCCATTTCATCCGTTTCCATACGTTTTTACCAATTTTTGTTTGTTTTTACACGTTTTTTATGCATGTGTTATGACCCGAATAAAAATATAACCGATTTAATGAAACCGAACTGATCCAACAACACGATTTACACGTTTTGTCCCTTTTCATCCGTTTCCATACGTTTTTACCCATTTCTGTTGGTTTTTACACGTTTTTTATGCATGTGTTATGACCCGAATAAAAATATAACCGATTTAATGAAAACGAACTGATTCGACAACACGATTTACACGTTTGGACCCTTTTGATCCGTTTCCATACATTTTTACCCATTTCTGTTTGTTTTTACACGTTTTTTATGCGTGTGTTAGGACCCGAATAAAAATAAAACTGATTTAATGAAACCGAACTGATCCAACAACACAATTTACACGTTTAGTCCCTTTTCATCCGTTTCCATATGTTTTTACCCATTTCTGTTTGTTTTTACACGATTTTTATGCATGTGTTATGACCCGAATAAAAATATAACGATTAAATGAAACCGAGCTGATCCAACAACATGATTTACACGTTTAGTCCATTTTCATCTATTTCCATACGTTTTTACCCATTTCTGTTCGTTTTTACACGTTTTTTACGCATGTGTTATGACCCGAATAAAAATATAACTGATTTAATGAAACCGAACTCATCCAACAGCACGATTTACACGTTTAGTCCCACTTCATCCGTTTCCATACGTTTTTACCAATTTTTGTTTGTTTTTACATGTTTTTTATGCATGTGTTATGACCCGAATAAAAATCTAACCGATTTAATGAAACCGAACTGATCCAACAACACGATTTACACGTTTTGTCCCTTTTCATCCGTTTCCATACGTTTTTACCCATTTCTGTTTGTTTTTACACGTTTTTTATGCATGTGTTATAATCCGAATAAAAATATAACCGATTTAATGAAACCAAACTGATCCAACAAGACGATTTACACGTTTAGTCCCTTTTCATCCGTTTCCATACGTTTTAACCAATTTTTGTTTTTATTTACACGTTTTTTATGCATGTATTATGACCCGAATAAAAATATAACCGATTTAATGAAACCGAACTGATCCAACAACATCAGTTACACGTTTTGTCCCTTTTCATCCGTTTCCATACGTTTTTACCCATTTTTGTTTGTTTTTACACGTTTTTTATGCATGTGTTATGACCCGAATAAAAATATAACCGATTTAATGAAACCGAACTGATCCAACAACACGATTTACACGTTTAGTGCCTTTTCATCCGTTTCCATACATTTTTACCCAATTCTGTTTGTTTTTACACGTTTTTTATGCTTACTTTTTGACCCGAATAAAAATATAACCGATTTAATAAAACCGAACTGATCCAACAACACGATTTACTCGTTTAGTCCCTTTTCATCCGTTTCCATACGTTTTTACCCATTTCTGTTTGTTTTTACACGTTTTTTTATTCATGTGTTATGACCCGAATAATAATATAACCGTTTTAATGAAACCGAACAGATCCAACAACACGATTTACACGTTTAGTCCCTTTTCATCCGTTTCCATGTGTTTTTACCAATTTCTGTTTGTTTTTACACGTTTTTTATGCATGTGTTATGGCCCGAATAAAAATATACCTGATTTAATGAATCCGAACAGATCCAACAACACGATTTACACGTTTAGTCCCTTTTCACCCGTTTCCATACGTTTTTACACATTTCTGTTTGTTTTTACACGTTTTTTATGCTTGTGTTATGACCCGAATAAAAATATAACCGATTTAATGAAACCGAACTGATCCAACAACACGATTTACACGTTTAGTCCCATTTCATCCGTTTCCATACGTTTCTACCAATTTTTGTTTGGTTTTACATGTTTTTTATGCATGTGTTATGACCCGAACAAAAATATAACCGATTTAATGAAACCGAACTGATCCAACAACACGATTTACACGTTTTGTCCGTTTTCATCCGTTTCCATACGTTTTTACCCATTTCTGTTGGTTTTTACACGTTTTTTATGCATGTGTTATGACCTGAATAAAAATATAACCGATTTAATGAAACCGAACTGATCCAACAACACGATTTACGCGTTTAGTCCCTTTTCATCCGTTTCCATACATTTTTACCCAATTCTGTTTGTTTTTACACGTTTTTTATGCTTATTTTATGACCCGAAAAATAATATAACCGATTTAATAAAACCGAACTGATCCAACAACACGATTTACACGTTCAGTACCTTTTCATCCGTTTCCATACGTTCTTACCCATTTCTGTTTGTTTTTACACGTTTTTTATGCATGTGTTATGGCCCGAATAAAAATATACCTGATTTAATGAAATCAAACTGATCCAACAATACGATTTACGCGTTTAGTCCCTTTTCACCCGTTTCCATACGTTTTTACTCATTTCTTTTTGTTTTTACACGTTTTTTATGCTTGTGTTATGACCCGAATAAAAGTATAACCGATTTAATGAAACCGAACTGATCCAACAACACGATTTACACGTTTAGTCCCATTTCATCCGTTTCCATACGTTTTTACCAATTTTTGTTTGTTTTTACACGTTTTTTATGCATGTGTTATGACCCGAATAAAAATATAACGATTAAATGAAACCAAGCTGATCCAACAACATGATTTACACGTTTAGTCCATTTTCATCCGTTTCCATACGTTTTTACCCATTTTTGTTCATTTTTACACATTTTTTACGCATGTGTTATGACCCGAATAAAAATATAACTGATTTAATGAAACCGAACTTATCCAACAGCACGATTTACATGTTTAGTCCCATTTCATCCGTTTCCATACGTTTTTACCAATTTTTGTTTGTTTTTAAACGTTTTTTATGCATGTGTTATGACCCGAATAAAAATATAACCGATTTAATGAAACCGAACTGATCCAACAACACGATTTACACGTTTTGTCCCCTTTCATCCGTTTCCATACGTTTTTACCCATTTCTGTTTGTTTTTACACGTTTTTTATGCATGTGTTTGACCCGAATAAAAGTATAACCGATTTAATGAAACCGAACTAATCCAACAACACGATTTACACGTTTAGTCCCTTTTCATCCGTTTCCATACGTTTTTACCAATTTTTGTTTGTTTTTACACGTTTTTTATGCATGTGTTATAACCCGAATAAAAATATATGAAACCGAACTGATCCAACAACACGATTTACACGTTTAGTCCCTTTTCATATGTTTCCATACATTTTTACCTAATTCTGTTTGTTTTTACACGTTTTTTATGCTTATTTTTTGAACCGAATAAAAATATAACCGATTTAATAAAACCGAACTGATCCAGCAACACGATTTACACGTTTAGTCACATTTCGTCCGTTTCCATACGTTTTTACCAACTTTTGTTTGGTTTTACATGTTTTTATGCATGTGTTATGACCCGAACAAAAATATAACCGATTTAATGAAACCGAACTGATCCAACAACACGATTTACACATATTGTTCCTTTTCATCCGTTTCCATACGTTTTTACCCATTTCTGTTGGTTTTTACACATTTTTTATGCATGTGTTATGACCTGAATAAAAATATAACCGATTTAATGAAACCGAACTGATCCAACAACACGATTTACACGTTTAGTCCCTTTTCATCCGTTTCCATACATTTTTACCCAATTCTGTTTGTTTTTACACGTTTTTTATGCTTGTTCTATGACCCGAATAATAATATAACCGATTTAATAAAACCGAACTGATCCAACAACACGATTTACACGTTCAGTACCTTTTCATCCGTTTCCATACGTTTTTACCCATTTCTGTTTGTTTTTACACGTTTTTTATGCATGTGTTATGGCCCGAATAAAAATATACCTGATTTAATGAAATCAAACTGATCCAACAATACGATTTACGCGTTTAGTCCCTTTTCACCCGTTTCCATACGTTTTTACTCATTTCTTTTTGTTTTTACACGTTTTTTATGCTTGTGTTATGACCTGAATAAAAGTATAACCGATTTAATGAAATCGAACTGATCCAACAACACGATTTACACGTTTAGTCCCATTTCATCCGTTTCCATACGTTTTTACCAATTTTTGTTTGTTTTTACACGTTTTTTATGCATGTGTTATGACCCGAATAAAAATATAACCGATTTAATGAAACCGAACTGATCCAACAACACGATTTACACGTTTTGTCCCTTTTCATCCGTTTCCATACGTTTTTACCCATTTCTGTTGGTTTTTACACGTTTTTTATGCATGTGTTATGACCCGAATAAAAATATAACCGATTTAATGAAAACGAACTGATTCGACAACACGATTTACACGTTTGGACCCTTTTGATCCGTTTCCATACATTTTTACCCATTTCTGTTTGTTTTTACACGTTTTTTATGCGTGTGTTATGACCCGAATAAAAATAAAACTGATTTAATGAAACCGAACTGATCCAACAACACAATTTACACGTTTAGTCCCTTTTCATCCGTTTCCATATGTTTTTACCCATTTCTGTTTGTTTTTACACGATTTTTATGCATGTGTTATGACCCGAATAAAAATATAACGATTAAATGAAACCGAGCTGATCCAACAACATGATTTACACGTTTAGTCCATTTTCATCTATTTCCATACGTTTTTACCCATTTCTGTTCGTTTTTACACGTTTTTTACGCATGTGTTATGACCCGAATAAAAATATAACTGATTTAATGAAACCGAACTCATCCAACAGCACGATTTACACGTTTAGTCCCACTTCATCCGTTTCCATACGTTTTTACCAATTTTTGTTTGTTTTTACACGTTTTTTATGCATGTGTTATGACCCGAATAAAAATCTAACCGATTTAATGAAACCGAACTGATCCAACAACACGATTTACACGTTTTGTCCCTTTTCATCCGTTTCCATACGTTTTTACCCATTTCTGTTTGTTTTTACACGTTTTTTATGCATGTGTTATAATCCGAATAAAAATATAACCGATTTAATGAAACCAAACTGATCCAACAAGACGATTTACACGTTTAGTCCCTTTTCATCCGTTTCCATACGTTTTAACCAATTTTTGTTTTTATTTACACGTTTTTTATGCATGTATTATAACCCGAATAAAAATATAACCGATTTAATGAAACCGAACTGATCCAACAACATCAGTTACACGTTTTGTCCCTTTTCATCCGTTTCCATACGTTTTTACCCATTTTTGTTTGTTTTTACACGTTTTTTATGCATGTGTTATGACCCGAATAAAAATATAACCGATTTAATGAAACCGAACTGATCCAACAACACGATTTACACGTTTAGTGCCTTTTCATCCGTTTCCATACATTTTTACCCAATTCTGTTTGTTTTTACACGTTTTTTATGCTTACTTTTTGACCCGAATAAAAATATAACCGATTTAATAAAACCGAACTGATCCAACAACACGATTTACTCGTTTAGTCCCTTTTCATCCGTTTCCATACGTTTTTACCCATTTCTGTTTGTTTTTACACGTTTTTTATGCATGTGTTATGACCCGAATAATAATATAACCGTTTTAATGAAACCGAACAGATCCAACAACACGATTTACACGTTTAGTCCCTTTTCATCCGTTTCCATGTGTTTTTACCAATTTCTGTTTGTTTTTACACGTTTTTTATGCATGTGTTATGGCCCGAATAAAAATATACCTGATTTAATGAATCCGAACAGATCCAACAACACGATTTACACGTTTAGTCCCTTTTCACCCGTTTCCATACGTTTTTACACATTTCTGTTTGTTTTTACACGTTTTTTATGCTTGTGTTATGACCCGAATAAAAATATAACCGATTTAATGAAACCGAACTGATCCAACAACACGATTTACACGTTTAGTCCCATTTCATCCGTTTCCATACGTTTCTACCAATTTTTGTTTGGTTTTACATGTTTTTTATGCATGTGTTATGACCCGAACAAAAATATAACCGATTTAATGAAACCGAACTGATCCAACAACACGATTTACACGTTTTGTCCCTTTTCATCCGTTTCCATACGTTTTTACCCATTTCTGTTGGTTTTACACGTTTTTTATGCATGTGTTATGACCTGAATAAAAATATAACCGATTTAATGAAACCGAACTGATCCAACAACACGATTTACGCGTTTAGTCCCTTTTCATCCGTTTCCATACATTTTTACCCAATTCTGTTTGTTTTTACACGTTTTTTATGCTTGTTTTATGACCCGAAAAATAATATAACCGATTTAATAAAACCGAACTGATCCAACAACACGATTTACACGTTCAGTACCTTTTCATCCGTTTCCATACGTTCTTACCCATTTCTGTTTGTTTTTACACGTTTTTTATGCATGTGTTATGGCCCGAATAAAAATATACCTGATTTAATGAAATCAAACTGATCCAACAATACGATTTACCGCGTTTAGTCCCTTTTCACCCGTTTCCATACGTTTTTACTCATTTCTTTTTGTTTTTACCACGTTTTTTATGCTTGTGTTATGACCCGAATAAAAGTATAACCGATTTAATGAAACCGAACTGATCCAACAACACGATTTACACGTTTAGTCCCATTTCATCCGTTTCCATACGTTTTTACCAATTTTTGTTTGTTTTTACACGTTTTTTATGCATGTGTTATGACCCGAATAAAAATATAACGATTAAATGAAACCAAGCTGATCCAACAACATGATTTACACGTTTAGTCCATTTTCATCCATTTCCATACGTTTTTACGCATTTTTGTTCATTTTTACACATTTTTTACGCATGTGTTATGACCCGAATAAAAATATAACTGATTTAATGAAACCGAACTTATCCAACAGCACGATTTACATGTTTAGTCCCATTTCATCCGTTTCCATACGTTTTTACCAATTTTTGTTTGTTTTTAAATGTTTTTTATGCATGTGTTATGACCCGAATAAAAATATAACCGATTTAATGAAACCGAACTGATCCAACAACACGATTTACACGTTTTGTCCCCTTTCATCCGTTTCCATACGTTTTTACCCATTTCTGTTTGTTTTTACACGTTTTTTATGCATGTGTTTGACCCGAATAAAAGTATAACCGATTTAATGAAACCGAACTAATCCAACAACACGATTTACACGTTTAGTCCCTTTTCATCCGTTTCCATACGTTTTTACCAATTTTTGTTTGTTTTTACACGTTTTTTATGCATGTGTTATAACCCGAATAAAAATATATGAAACCGAACTGATCCAACAACACGATTTACACGTTTAGTCCCTTTTCATATGTTTCCATACATTTTTACCTAATTCTGTTTGTTTTTACACGTTTTTTATGCTTATTTTTTGAACCGAATAAAAATATAACCGATTTAATAAAACCGAACTGATCCAGCAACACGATTTACACGTTTAGTCACATTTCGTCCGTTTCCATACGTTTTTACCAACTTTTGTTTGGTTTTACATGTTTTTATGCATGTGTTATGACCCGAACAAAAATATAACCGATTTAATGAAACCGAACTGATCCAACAACACGATTTACACATATTGTTCCTTTTCATCCGTTTCTATACGTTTTTACCCATTTCTGTTGGTTTTTACACATTTTTTATGCATGTGTTATGACTTGAATAAAAATATAACCGATTTAATGAAACCGAACTGATCCAACAACACGATTTACACGTTTAGTCCCTTTTCATCCGTTTCCATACATTTTTACCCAATTCTGTTTGTTTTTACACGTTTTTTATGCTTGTTTTATGACCCGAATAATAATATAACCGATTTAATAAAACCGAACTGATCCAACAACACGATTTACACGTTCAGTACCTTTTCATCCGTTTCCATACGTTTTTACCCATTTCTGTTTGTTTTTACACGTTTTTTATGCATGTGTTATGGCCCGAATAAAAATATACCTGATTTAATGAAATCGAACTGATCCAACAATACGATTTACCGCGTTTAGTCCCTTTTCACCCGTTTCCATACGTTTTTACTCATTTCTTTTTGTTTTTACACGTTTTTTTATGCTTGTGTTATGACCTGAATAAAAGTATAACCGATTTAATGAAATCGAACTGATCCAACAACACGATTTACACGTTTAGTCCCATTTCATCCGTTTCCATACGTTTTTACCAATTTTTGTTTGTTTTTACACGTTTTTTATGCATGTGTTATGACCCGAATAAAAATATAACCGATTTAATGAAACCGAACTGATCCAACAACACGATTTACACGTTTTGTCCCTTTTCATCCGTTTCCATACGTTTTTACCCATTTCTGTTGGTTTTTACACGTTTTTTATGCATGTGTTATGACCCGAATAAAAATATAACCGATTTAATGAAAACGAACTGATTCGACAACACGATTTACACGTTTGGACCCTTTTGATCCGTTTCCATACATTTTTACCCATTTCTGTTTGTTTTTACACGTTTTTTATGCGTGTGTTATGACCCGAATAAAAATAAAACTGATTTAATGAAACCGAACTGATCCAACAACACAATTTACACGTTTAGTCCCTTTTCATCCGTTTCCATATGTTTTTACCCATTTCTGTTTGTTTTTACACGATTTTTATGCATTTGTTATGACCCGAATAAAAATATAACGATTAAATGAAACCGAGCTGATCCAACAACATGATTTACACGTTTAGTCCATTTTCATCTATTTCCATACGTTTTTTACCCATTTCTGTTCGTTTTTACACGTTTTTTACGCATGTGTTATGACCCGAATAAAAATATAACTGATTTAATGAAACCGAACTCATCCAACAGCACGATTTACACGTTTAGTCCCACTTCATCCGTTTCCATACGTTTTTACCAATTTTTGTTTGTTTTTACACGTTTTTTATGCATGTGTTATGACCCGAATAAAAATCTAACCGATTTAATGAAACCGAACTGATCCAACAACACGATTTACACGTTTTGTCCCTTTTCATCCGTTTCCATACGTTTTTACCCATTTCTGTTTGTTTTTACACGTTTTTTATGCATGTGTTATAATCCGAATAAAAATATAACCGATTTAATGAAACCAAACTGATCCAACAAGACGATTTACACGTTTAGTCCCTTTTCATCCGTTTCCATACGTTTTTAACCAATTTTGTTTTTATTTACACGTTTTTTATGCATGTATTATGACCCGAATAAAAATATAACCGATTTAATGAAACCGAACTGATCCAACAACATCAGTTACACGTTTTGTCCCTTTTCATCCGTTTCCATACGTTTTTACCCATTTTTGTTTGTTTTTACACGTTTTTTATGCATGTGTTATGACCCGAATAAAAATATAACCGATTTAATGAAACCGAACTGATCCAACAACACGATTTACACGTTTAGTGCCTTTTCATCCGTTTCCATACATTTTTACCCAATTCTGTTTGTTTTTACACGTTTTTTATGCATGTGTTATGACCCGAATAATAATATAACCGTTTTAATGAAACCGAACAGATCCAACAACACGATTTACACGTTTAGTCCCTTTTCATCCGTTTCCATGTGTTTTTACCAATTTCTGTTTGTTTTTACACGTTTTTTATGCATGTGTTATGGCCCGAATAAAAATATACCTGATTTAATGAATCCGAACAGATCCAACAACACGATTTACACGTTTAGTCCCTTTTCACCCGTTTCCATACGTTTTTACACATTTCTGTTTGTTTTTACACGTTTTTTATGCTTGTGTTATGACCCGAATAAAAATATAACCGATTTACTGAAACTGAACTGATCCAACAACACGATTTACACGTTTAGTCCCTTTTCATCCGTTTCCATGTGTTTTTACCAATTTCTGTTTGTTTTTACACGTTTTTTATGCATGTGTTATGGCCCGAATAAAAATATACCTGATTTAATGAATCCGAACAGATCCAACAACACGATTTACACGTTTAGTCCCTTTTCACCCGTTTCCATACGTTTTTACACATTTCTGTTTGTTTTTACACGTTTTTTATGCTTGTGTTATGACCCGAATAAAAATATAACCGATTTAATGAAACTGAACTGATCCAACAACACGATTTACACGTTTAGTCCCATTTCATCCGTTTCCATACGTTTCTACCAATTTTTGTTTGGTTTTACATGTTTTTTATGCATGTGTTATGACCCGAACAAAAATATAACCGATTTAATGAAACCGAACTGATCCAACAACACGATTTACACGTTTTGTCCCTTTTCATCCGTTTCCATACGTTTTTACCCATTTCTGTTGGTTTTACACGTTTTTTATGCATGTGTTATGACCTGAATAAAAATATAACCGATTTAATGAAACCGAACTGATCCAACAACACGATTTACGCGTTTAGTCCCTTTTCATCCGTTTCCATACATTTTTACCCAATTCTGTTTGTTTTTACACGTTTTTTATGCTTGTTTTATGACCCGAAAAATATATAACCGATTTAATAAAACCGAACTGATCCAACAACACGATTTACACGTTCAGTACCTTTTCATCCGTTTCCATACGTTCTTACCCATTTCTGTTTGTTTTTACACGTTTTTTATGCATGTGTTATGGCCCGAAAAAAAATATACCTGATTTAATGAAATCAAACTGATCCAACAATACGATTTACGCGTTTAGTCCCTTTTCACCCGTTTCCATACGTTTTTACTCATTTCTTTTTGTTTTTACACGTTTTTTATGCTTGTGTTATGACCCGAATAAAAGTATAACCGATTTAATGAAACCGAACTGATCCAACAACACGATTTACACGTTTAGTCCCATTTCATCCGTTTCCATACGTTTTTACCAATTTTTGTTTGTTTTTACACGTTTTTTATGCATGTGTTATGACCCGAATAAAAATATAACTGATTTAATGAAACCGAACTGATCCAACAACACGATTTACACGTTTTGTCCCTTTTCATCCGTTTCCATACGTTTTTACCCATTTCTGTTGGTTTTTACACGTTTTTTATGCATGTGTTATGACCCGAATAAAAATATAATCGATTTAATGAAAACGAACTGATTCGACAACACGATTTACACGTTTAGACCCTTTTGATCCGTTTCCATACATTTTTACCCATTTCTGTTTGTTTTTTCACGTTTTTTATGCTTGTGTTATGACCCGAATAAAAATAAAACTGATTTAATGAAACCGAACTGATCCAACAACACAATTTACACGTTTAGTCCCTTTTCATCCGTTTCCATATGTTTTTACCCATTTTCTGTTTGTTTTTACACGATTTTTATGCATGTGTTATGACCCGAATAAAAATATAACGATTAAATGAAACCGAGCTGATCCAACAACATGATTTACACGTTTAGTCCATTTTCATCTATTTCCATACGTTTTTACCCATTTCTGTTCGTTTTTACACGTTTTTTACGCATGTGTTATGACCCGAATAAAAATATAACTGATTTAATGAAACCGAACTTATCCAACAGCACGATTTACACGTTTAGTCCCACTTCATCCGTTTCCATACGTTTTTACCAATTTTTGTTTGTTTTTACACGTTTTTTATGCATGTGTTATGACCCGAATAAAAATCTAACCGATTTAATAAAACCGAACTGATCCAACAACATGATTTACACGTTTTGTCCCTTTTCATCCGTTTCCATACGTTTTTACCCATTTCTGTTTGTTTTTACACGTTTTTTATGCACGTGTTATGATCCGAATAAAAGTATAACCGATTTAATGAAACCGAACTGATCCAACAACACGATTTACACGTTTAGTCCCTTTTCATCCGTTTCCATACGTTTTAACCAATTTTTGTTTTTATTTACACGTTTTTTATGCATGTATTATGACCCGAATAAAAATATAACCGATTTAATGAAACCGAACTGATCCAACAACACGAGTTACACGTTTTGTCCCTTTTCATCCGTTTCCATACGTTTTTACCCATTTTTGTTTGTTTTTACACGTTTTTTATGCATGTGTTATGACCCGAATAAAAATATAACCGATTTAATGAAACCGAACTGATCCAACAACACGATTTACACGTTTAGTGCCTTTTCATCCGTTTCCATACATTTTTACCCAATTCTGTTTGTTTTTACACGTTTTTTATGCTTACTTTTTGACCCGAATAAAAATATAACCGATTTAATAAAACCGAACTGATCCAACAACACGATTTACTCGTTTAGTCCCTTTTCATCCGTTTCCATACGTTTTTACCCATTTCTGTTTGTTTTTACACGTTTTTTATGCATGTGTTATGACCCGAATAATAATATAACCGTTTTAATGAAACCGAACAGATCCAACAACACGATTTACACGTTTAGTCCCTTTTCATCCGTTTCCATGTGTTTTTACCAATTTCTGTTTGTTTTTACACGTTTTTTATGCATGTGTTATGGCCCGAATAAAAATATACCTGATTTAATGAATCCGAACAGATCCAACAACGCGATTTACACGTTTAGTCCCTTTTCACCCGTTTCCATACGTTTTTACACATTTCTGTTTGTTTTTACACGTTTTTTATGCTTGTGTTATGACCCGAATAAAAATATAACCGATTTAATGAAACCGAACTGATCCAACAACACGATTTACACGTTTAGTCCCATTTCATCCGTTTCCATACGTTTCTACCAATTTTTGTTTGGTTTTACATGTTTTTTATGCATGTGTTATGACCCGAACAAAAATATAACCGATTTAATGAAACCGAACTGATCCAACAACACGATTTACACGTTTTGTCCCTTTTCATCCGTTTCCATACGTTTTTACCCATTTCTGTTGGTTTTACACGTTTTTTATGCATGTGTTATGACCTGAATAAAAATATAACCGATTTAATGAAACCGAACTGATCCAACAACACGATTTACGCGTTTAGTCCCTTTTCATCCGTTTCCATACATTTTTACCCAATTCTGTTTGTTTTTACACGTTTTTTATGCTTGTTTTATGACCCGAAAAATAATATAACCGATTTAATAAAACCGAACTGATCCAACAACACGATTTACACGTTCAGTACCTTTTCATCCATTTCCATACGTTCTTACCCATTTCTGTTTGTTTTTACACGTTTTTTATGCATGTGTTATGGCCCGAATAAAAATATACATGATTTAATGAAATCAAACTGATCCAACAATACGATTTACGCGTTTAGTCCCTTTTCACCCGTTTCCATACGTTTTTACTCATTTCTTTTTGTTTTTACACGTTTTTTATGCTTGTGTTATGACCCGAATAAAAGTATAACCGATTTAATGAAACCGAACTGATCCAACAACACGATTTACACGTTTAGTCCCATTTCATCCGTTTCCATACGTTTTTACCAATTTTTGTTTGTTTTTACACGTTTTTTATGCATGTGTTATGACCCGAATAAAAATATAACGATTAAATGAAACCAAGCTGATCCAACAACATGATTTACACGTTTAGTCCATTTTCATCCGTTTCCATACGTTTTTACCCATTTTTGTTCATTTTTACACATTTTTTACGCATGTGTTATGACCCGAATAAAAATATAACTGATTTAATGAAACCGAACTTATCCAACAGCACGATTTACATGTTTAGTCCCATTTCATCCGTTTCCATACGTTTTTACCAATTTTTGTTTGTTTTTAAACGTTTTTTATGCATGTGTTATGACCCGAATAAAAATATAACCGATTTAATGAAACCGAACTGATCCAACAACACGATTTACACGTTTTGTCCCTTTTCATCCATTTCCGTACGTTTTTACCCATTTCTGTTGGTTTTTACACGTTTTTTATGCATGTGTTATGACCCGAATAAAAATATAACGATTAAATGAAACCGAGCTGATCCAACAACATGATTTACACGTTTAGTCCATTTTCATCTATTTCCATACGTTTTTACCCATTTTTGTTCGTTTTTACACGTTTTTTACGCATGTGTTATGACCCGAATAAAAATATAACTGATTTAATGAAACCGAACTTATCCAACAGCACGATTTACACGTTTAGTCCCACTTCATCCGTTTCCATACATTTTTACCAATTTTTGTTTGTTTTTACACGTTTTTTATGCATGTGTTATGACCCGAATAAAAATCTAACCGATTTAATAAAACCGAACTGATCCAACAACACGATTTACACGTTTTGTCCCTTTTCATCAGTTTCCATACGTTTTTACCCATTTCTGTTTGTTTCTACACGTTTTTTATGCACGTGGTATGATCCGAATAAAAATATAACCGATTTAATGAAACCGAACTGATCCAACAACACGATTTACACGTTTAGTCCCTTTTCATCCGTTTCCATACGTTTTTACTAATTTTTGTTTGTATTTACACGTTTTTTATGCATGTATTATGACCCGAATAAAAATATAACCGATTTAATGAAACCGAACTGATCCAACAACACGAGTTACACGTTTTGTCCCTTTTCATCCGTTTCCATACGTTTTTACCCATTTTTGTTTGTTTTTACACGTTTTTTATGCATGTGTTATGACCCGAATAAAAATATAACCGATTTAATGAAACCGAACTGATCCAACAACACGATTTACACGTTTAGTGCCTTTTCATCCGTTTCCATACATTTTTACCCAATTCTGTTTGTTTTTACACGTTTTTTATGCTTACTTTTTGACCCGAATAAAAATATAACCGATTTAATAAAACCGAACTGATCCAACAACACGATTTACTCGTTTAGTCCCTTTTCATCCGTTTCCATACGTTTTTACCCATTTCTGTTTGTTTTTACACGTTTTTTATGCATGTGTTATGACCCGAATAATAATATAACCGTTTTAATGAAACCGAACAGATCCAACAACACAATTTACACGTTTAGTCCCTTTTCATCCGTTTCCATGTGTTTTTACCAATTTCTGTTTGTTTTTACACGTTTTTTATGCATGTGTTATGGCCCGAATAAAAATATACCTGATTTAATGAATCCGAACAGATCCAACAACACGATTTACACGTTTAGTCCCTTTTCACCCGTTTCCATACGTTTTTACACATTTCTGTTTGTTTTTACACGTTTTTTATGCTTGTGTTATGACCCGAATAAAAATATAACCGATTTAATGAAACCGAACTGATCCAACAACACGATTTACACGTTTAGTCCCATTTCATCCGTTTCCATACGTTTTTACCAATTTTTGTTTGGTTTTACATGTTTTTTATGCATGTGTTATGACCCGAACAAAAATATAACCGATTTAATGAAACCGAACTGATCCAACAACACGATTTACACGTTTTGTCCCTTTTCATCCGTTTCCATACGTTTTTACCCATTTCTGTTGGTTTTTACACGTTTTTTATGCATGTGTTATGACCTGAATAAAAATATAACCGATTTAATGAAACCGAACTGATCCAACAACACGATTTACACGTTTAGTCCCTTTTCATCCGTTTCCATACATTTTTACCCAATTCTGTTTGTTTTTACACGTTTTTTATGCTTGTTTTATGACCCGAAAAATAATATAACCGATTTAATAAAACCGAACTGATCCAACAACACGATTTACACGTTCAGTACCTTTTCATCCGTTTCCATACGTTTTTACCCATTTCTGTTTGTTTTTACACGTTTTTTATGCATGTGTTATGGCCCGAATAAAAATATACCTGATTTAATGAAATCAAACTGATCCAACAATACGATTTACGCGTTTAGTCCCTTTTCACCCGTTTCCATACGTTTTTACTCATTTCTTTTTGTTTTTACACGTTTTTTATGCTTGTGTTATGACCCGAATAAAAGTATAACCGATTTAATGAAACCGAACTGATCCAACAACACGATTTACACGTTTAGTCCCATTTCATCCGTTTCCATACGTTTTTACCAATTTTTGTTTGTTTTTACACGTTTTTTATGCATGTGTTATGACCCGAATAAAAATATAACCGATTTAATGAAACCGAACTGATCCAACAACACGATTTACACGTTTTGTCCCTTTTCATCCGTTTCCGTACGTTTTTACCCATTTCTGTTGGTTTTTACACGTTTTTTATGCATGTGTTATGACCTGAATAAAAATATAACCGATTTAATGAAAACGAACTGATCCAACAACACGATTTACACGTTTAGTCCATTTTGATCCGTTTCCATACATTTTTACCCATTTCTGTTTGTTTTTACACGTTTTTTATGCTTGTGTTATGACCCGAATAAAAATAAAACTGATTTAATTAAACCGAACTGATCCAACAACAAGATTTACACGTTTAGTCCCTTTTCATCCGTTTCCATACGTTTTTACCCATTTCTGTTTGTTTTTACACGTTTTTTATGCATGTGTTATGACCCGAATAAAAATATAACGATTAAATGAAACGAGCTGATCCAACAACATGATTTACACGTTTAGTCCATTTTCATCCGTTTCCATACGTTTTTACCCATTTTTGTTTGTTTTTACACGTTTTTCACGCATGTGTTATGACCCGAATAAAAGTATAACTGATTTAATGAAACCGAACTTATCCAACAGCACGATTTACACGTTTAGTCCCATTTCATTCGTTTCCATACGTTTTTACCAATTTTTGTTTGTTTTTAAACGTTTTTTATGCATGTGTTATGACCCGAATAAAAATATAACCGATTTAATGAAACCGAACTGATCCAACAACACGATTTACACGTTTTGTCCCTTTTCATCCGTTTCCATACGTTTTTACCCATTTCTGTTTGTTTTTACACGTTTTTTATGCATGTGTTATGACCCGAATAAAAATATAACCGATTTAATGAAACCGAACTGATCCAACAACACGATTTACACGTTTAGTCCCTTTTCATCCGTTTCCATACGTTTTTACCAATTTTTGTTTGTTTTTACACGTTTTTTATGCATGTGTTATAACCCGAATAAAAATATAACCGATTTAATGAAACCGAACTGATCCAACAACACGTTTTACACGTTTTGTCCCTTTTCATCCGTTTCCATACGTTTTTACCCATTTTTGTTTGTTTTTACACGTTTTTTATGCATGTGTTATGGCCCAAATAAAAATATAACCGATTTAATGAAACCGAACTGATCCAACAACACGATTTACACGTTTAGTCCCTTTTCATCTGTTTCCATACATTTTTACCCAATTCTGTTTGTTTTTACACGTTTTTTATGCTTATTTTTTGACCCGAATAAAAATATAACCGATTTAATAAAACCGAACTGATCCAACAACACGATTTACACGTTTAGTCCCTTTTCATCCGTTTCCATACGTTTTTACCCATTTCTGTTTGTTTTTACACGTTTTTTATGCATGTGTTATGACCCGAATAATAATATAACCATTTTAATGAAACCGAACAGATCCAACAACACGATTTACACGTTTATACCCTTTTCATCTGTTTCCATGCGTTTTTACCAATTTCTGTTTGTTTTTACAAGTTTTTTATGCTTGTGTTATGTCCCGAATAAAAATATACATGATTTAATGAATCCGAACAGATCCAACAACACGATTTACACGTTTAGTCCCTTTTCACCCATTTCCATACGTTTTTACCCATTTCTGTTTGTTTTTACACGTTTTTTATGCTTGTGTTATGACCCGAATAAAATATAACCGATTTAATGAAACCGAACTGATCCAACAACACGATTTACACGTTTAGTCCCATTTCGTCCGTTTCCATACGTTTTTACCAACTTTTGTTTGGTTTTACATGTTTTTTATGCATGTGTTATGACCCGAACAAAAATATAACCGATTTAATGAAACCGAACTGATCCAACAACACGATTTACACATTTTGTTCCTTTTCATCCGTTTCCATACGTTTTTACCCATTTCTGTTGGTTTTTACACGTTTTTTATGCATGTGTTATGACCTGAATAAAAATATAACCGATTTAATGAAACCGAACTGATCCAACAACACGATTTACACGTTTAGTCCCATTTCATCCGTTTCCATACGTTTTTACCAACTTTTGTTTGGTTTTACATGTTTTTTATGCATGTGTTATGACCCGGACAAAAATATAACCGATTTAATGAAACTCAACTGATCCAACAACACGATTTACACATTTTGTTCCTT
This sequence comes from Artemisia argyi, assembly GCA_030686995.1. NCBI lineage: Eukaryota > Viridiplantae > Streptophyta > Magnoliopsida > Asterales > Asteraceae > Artemisia > Artemisia argyi. Next base: position 105,470,077 of record CM060703.1, read on the forward strand.
TTCATCCGTTTCCATACATTTTTACCCATTTCTGTTGGTTTTTACACGTTTTTTATGCATGTGTTATGACCTGAATAAAAATATAACCGATTTATTGAAACCGAACAGATCCAACAACACGATTTACACGTTTAGTCCCTTTTCATCCGTTTCCATACATTTTTACCCAATTCTGTTTGTTATTACACGTTTTTTATGCTTGTTTTATGACCCGAATAATAATATAACCGATTTAATAAAACCGAACTGATCCAACAACACGATTTACACGTTCAGTACCTTTTCATCCGTTTCCATACGTTTTTACCCATTTCTGTTTGTTTTTACACGTTTTTTATGCATGTGTAATGGCCCGAATAAAAATATACCTGATTTAATGAAATCGAACTGATCCAACAATACGATTTACGCGTTTAGTCCCTTTTCACCCGTTTCCATACGTTTTTACTCATTTCTTTTTGTTTTTACACGTTTTTTATGCTTGTGTTATGACCCTAATAAAAGTATAACCGATTTAATGAAACCGAACTGATCCAACAACACGATTTACACGTTTAGTCCCATTTCATCCGTTTCCATACGTTTTTACCAATTTTTGTTTGTTTTTACACGTTTTTTATGCATGTGTTATGACCCGAATAAAAATATAACCGATTTAATGAAACCGAACTGATCCAACAACACGATTTACACGTTTTGTCCCTTTTCATCCGTTTCCATACGTTTTTACACATTTCTGTTGGTTTTTACACGTTTTTTATGCATGTGTTATGACCTGAATAAAAATATAACGATTAAATGAAACCGAGCTGATCCAACAACATGATTTACACGTTTAGTCCATTTTCATCCATTTCCATACGTTTTTACCCATTTCTGTTTGTTTTTACACGTTTTTTACGCATGTGTTATGACCCGAATAAAAATATAACTGATTTAATGAAACCGAACTTATCCAACAGCACGATTTACACGTTTAGTCCCATTTCATCCGTTTCCATACGTTTTTACCAATTTTTGTTTGTTTTTACACGTTTTTTATGCATGTATTATGACCCGAATAAAAATATAACCGATTTAAAGAAACCGAACTAATCCAACAACACGATTTACACGTTTTGTCCCTTTTCATCTGTTTCCATATGTTTTTACCCATTTTTGTTTGTTTTTACACGTTTTTTATGCATGTGTTATGACCCGAACTGATCCAACAACACGATTTACACGTTTAGTGCCTTTTCATCCGTTTCCATACATTTTTACCCAATTCTGTTTGTTTTTACATGTTTTTTACGCTTATTTTTTGACCCGAATAAAAATATAACCGATTTAATAAAACCGAACTGATCCAACAACACGATTTACACGTTTAGTCCCTTTTCATCCAATTCCATACGTTTTTACCCATTTCTGTTTGTTTTTACACGTTTTTTATGCATGTGTTATGACCCGAATAATAATATAACCGTGTTAATGAAACCGAACAGATCCAACAACACGATTTACACGTTTAGTCCCTTTTCATCCGTTTCCATGCGTTTTTAGCAATTTCTGTTTGTTTTTTACACGTTTTTTATGCATGTGTTATGACCCGAATAATAATATAACCGTTTTAATGAAACCGAACAGATCCAACAACATGATTTACACGTTTAGTCCCTTTTCATCCGTTTCCATGCGCTTTTAGACATTTCTGTTTGTTTTTACACGTTTTTTATGCATGTGTTATGGCCCGAATAAAAATATACCTGATTTAATGAATCCGAACAGATCCAACAACACGATTTACACGTTTAGTCCCTTTTCACCCGTTTCCATACGTTTTTACACATTTCTGTTTGTTTTTACACATTTTTTATGCTTGTGTTATGACCCGAATAAAAATATAACCGATTTAACGAAACCGAACTGATCCAACAACACGATTTACACGTTTAGTCCCATTTCATCCGTTTCCATACGTTTTTACCATTTTTTGTTTGGTTTTACATGTTTTTTATGCATGTGTTATGACCCGAACAAAAATATAACCGATTTAATGAAACCGAACTGATCCAACAACACGATTTACACGTTTTGTCCATTTTCATCCGTTTTCATACGTTTTTACCCATTTCTGTTGGTTTTTAAACATTTTTTATGCATGTGTTATGACCTGAATAAAAATATAACCGATTTAATGAAAACGAACTGATCCAACAACACGATTTACACGTTTAGTCCCTTTTGATCCGTTTCCATACATTTTTACCCATTTCTGTTTGTTTTTACACGTTTTTTATGCTTGTGTTATGACCCGAATAAAAATAAAACTGATTTAATGAAACCGAACTGATCCAACAACACAATTTACACGTTTAGCCCCTTTTCATCCGTTTCCATATGTTTTTACCCATTTCTGTTTGTTTTTACATGTTTTTTATGCATGTGTAATGACCCGAATAAAAATATAACGATTAAACGAAACCGAGCTGATCCAACAACATGATTTACATGTTTAGTCCATTTTCATCCATTTCCGTACGTTTTTACCCATTTCTGTTTGTTTTTACACGTTTTTTACGCATGTGTTATGACCCGAATAAAAATATAACTGATTTAATGAAACCGAACTTATCCAACAGCACGATTTACACGTTTAGTCCCATTTCATCCGTTTCCATACGTTTTTACCAATTTTTGTTTGTTTTTACACGTTTTTTATGCATGTGTTATGACCCGAATAAAAATCTAACCGATTTAATGAAACCGAACTGATCCAACAACACGATTTACACGTTTTGTCCCTTTTCATCCGTTTCCATACGTTTTTACCCATTTCTGTTTGTTTTTACACGTTTTTTATGCATGTGTTATGACCCGAATAAAAATATAACCGATTTAATGAAACCGAACTGATCCAACAACACGATTTACACGTTTAGTCCCTTTTCATCCGTTTCCATACATTTTTACCAATTTTTGTTTGTTTTTACACCTTTTTTATGCATGTATTATGACCCGAATAAAAATATAACCGATTTAATGAAACCGAACTGATCCAACAACACGATTTACACGTTTTGTCCCTTTTCATCCGTTTCCATACGTTTTTACCCATTTTTGTTTGTTTTTACGCGTTTTTTATGCATGTGTTATGACCCGAATAAAAATATAACCGATTTAATGAAACCGAACTGATCCAACAACACGATTTACACGTTTAGTGCTTTTTCATCCATTTCCATACATTTTTACCCAATTCTGTTTGTTTTTACATGTTTTTTATGCTTACTTTTTGACCCGAATAAAAATATAACCGATTAAATAAAACCGAACTGATCCAACAACACGATTTACACGTTTAGTCCCTTTTCATCCGTTTCCATAAGTTTTTACCCATTTCTGTTTGTTTTTACACGTTTTTTATGCATGTGTTATGACCCGAATAATAATATAACCATTTTAATGAAACCGAACAGATCCAACAACATGATTTACACGTTTAGTCCCTTTTCATCCGTTTCCATGTGTTTTTACCAATTTCTGTTTGTTTTTACACGTTTTTTATGCATGTGTTATGGCCCGAATAAAAATATACCTGATTTAATGAATCCGAACAGATCCAACAACACGATTTACACGTTTAGTCCCTTTTCACCCGTTTGCATACGTTTTTACACATTTCTGTTTGTTTTTACACGTTTTTTATGCATGTGTTATGACCCGAATAAAAATATAACCGATTTAATGAAACCGAACTGATCCAACAACACGATTTACACGTTTAGTCCCTTTTCATCCATTTCCATACGTTTTTACCAATTTTTGTTTGTTTTTACACTTTTTTTATGCATGTATTATGACCCGAATAAAAATATAACCGATTTAATGAAACCGAACTGATCCAACAACACGATTTACACGTTTTGTCCCTTTTCATCCGTTTCCATACGTTTTTACCCATTTTTGTTTGTTTTTACACGTTTTTTATGCATGTGTTATGACCCGAATAAAAATATAACCGATTTAATGAAACCGAACTGATCCAACAACACGATTTACACGTTTAGTGCCTTTTCATCCGTTTCCATACATTTTTACCCAATTCTGTTTGTTTTTACATGTTTTTTATGCTTACTTTTTGACCCGAATAAAAATATAACCGATTTAATAAAACTGAACTGATCCAACAACACGATTTACACGTTTAGTCCCTTTTCATCCGTTTCCATACGTTTTTACCCATTTCTGTTTGTTTTTACACGTTTTTTATGCATGTGTTATGACCTGCATGTGTTATGACCCGAATAATAATATAACTGTTTTAATGAAACCGAACAGATCCCAACAACATGATTTACACGTTTAGTTCATTTTCATCCGTTTCCATGTGTTTTTACCAATTTCTGTTTGTTTTTACACGTTTTTTATGCATGTGTTATGGGCCCGAATAATAATATACCTGATTTAATGAATCCGAACAGATCCAACAACACGATTTAAACGTTTAGTCCCTTTTCACCCATTTCCATACGTTTTTACACATTTCTGTTTGTTTTTACACGTTTTTTATGCTTGTGTTACGACCCGAATAAAAATATAACCGATTTACTGAAACCGAACTGATCCAACAACACGATTTACACATTTAGTCCCATTTCATCCGTTTCCATACGTTTTTACCAATTTTTGTTTGGTTTTACATGTTTTTTATGCATGTGTTATGACCCGAACAAAAAATAACCGATTTAATGAAACCGAACTGATCCAACAACACGATTTACACGTTTTGTCCCTTTTCATCCGTTTCCATACGTTTTTACCCATTTCTGTTGGTTTTTACACGTTTTTTATGCATGTGTTATGACCTGAATAAAAATATAACCGATTTAATAAAACCGAACTGATCCAACAACACGATTTACACGTTTAGTCCCTTTTCATCCGTTTCCATACATTTTTACCCAATTCTGTTTGTTTTTACACGTTTTTTATGCTTGTTTTATGACCCGAATAATAATATAACCGATTTAATAAAACCGAACTGATCCAACAACACGATTTACACGTTCAGTACCTTTTCATCCGTTTCTATACGTTTTTACCCATTTCTGTTGTTTTTACAAGTTTTTTATGCATGTGCTATGGCCCGAATAAAAATATACCTGATTTAATGAAATCAGACTGATCCAACAATACGATTTACGCGTTTAGTCCCTTTTCACCCGTTTCCATACGTTTTTACTCATTTCTTTTTGTTTTTACACGTTTTTATGCTTGTGTTATGACCCGAATAAAAGTATAACCGATTTAATGAAACCGAACTGATCCAACAACACGATTTACACGTTTAGTCCCATTTCATCCGTTTTCCATACGTTTTTTACCAATTTTTGTTTGTTTTTACACGTTTTTTATGCATGTGTTATGACCCGAAATAAAAATATAACCGATTTAATGAAACCAAACTGATCCAACCAACACGATTTACACGTTTTGTCCCTTTTCATCCGTTTCCATACGTTTTTTACCCATTTCTGTTGGTTTTTACACATTTTTTTATGCATGTGTTATGACCTGAAAAAAAATATAACCGATTTAATGAAAACGAACTGATCCAACAACACGATTTACACGTTTAGTCCCTTTTGATCCGTTTCCATACATTTTTACCCATTTCTGTTTGTTTTTACACGTTTTTTATGCTTGTGTTATGACCCGAATAAAAATAAAACTGATTTAATTAAACCGAACTGATCCAACAACAAGGTTTACACGTTTAGTCCCTTTTCATCCGTTTCCATACGTTTTTACCCATTTTCTGTTTGGTTTTTACACGTTTTTTATGCATGTGTTATGACCCGAATAAAAATATAGCGATTAAATGAAACCAAGCTGATCCAACAACATGATTTACACGTTTAGTCCATTTTCATCCGTTTCTATACGTTTTTACCCATTTTTGTTCGTTTTTACACATTTTTTACGCATGTGTTTATGACCCCGAATAAAAATATAACTGATTTAATGAAACCGAACTTATCCAACAGCACGATTTTCCACGTTTAGTCCCATTTTATCCGTTTTCATACGTTTTTACCAATTTTTGTTTGTTTTTTAAACGTTTTTTATGCATGTGTTATGACCCGAATAAAAATATAACCGATTTAATGAAACCGAACTGATCCAACAACACGATTTACACGTTTTGTCCCTTTTCATCCGTTTCCATACGTTTTTACCATTTCTGTTTGTTTTTACACGTTTTTTATGCATGTGTTATGACCCGAATAAAAATATAACCGATTTAATTAAACCGAACTAATCCAACAACACGATTTACACGTTTAGTCCCTTTTCATCCGTTTCCATACGTTTTTACCAATTTTTGTTTGTTTTTACACGTTTTTTATGCATGTGTTATAACCCGAATAAAAATATAACCGATTTAATGAAACCGAACTGATCCAACAACAGGATTTACACGTTTAGACCCTTTTCATCTGTTTCCATACATTTTTACCCAATTCTGTTGGTTTTTACACGTTTTTTATGCTTATTTTTTGACCCGAATAAAAATATAACCGATTTAATAAAACCGAACTGATCCAACAACACGATTTACACGTTTAGTCCCTTTTCGTCCGTTTCCATACGTTTTTACCCATTTCTGTTTGTTTTTACACGTTTTTTATGCATGTGTTATGACCCGAATAATAATATAACCGTTTTAATGAAACCGAACAGATCCAACAACATGATTTACACGTTTAGTCCCTTTTCATCCGTTTCCATGTGTTTTTACCAATTTCTGTTTGTTTTTACACGTTTTTTATGCATGTGTTATCGCCCGAATAAAAATATACCTGATTTAATGAATCCGAACAGATCCAACAACACGATTTACACGTTTATTCCCTTTTCATCTGATTCCATGCATTTTTACCAATTTCTGTTTGTTTTTACACGTTTTTTATGCATGTGTTATGGCCCGAATAAAAATATACCTGATTTAATGAATCCGAACAGATCCAACAACACGATTTACACGTTTAGTCCCTTTTCACCCATTTCCAAACGTTTTTACCCATTTCTGTTTGTTTTTACACGTTTTTTATGCATGTGTTATGACCCGAATAAAAATATAGCGATTAAATGAAACCAAGCTGATCCAACAACATGATTTACACGTTTAGTCCATTTTCATCCATTTCTATACGTTTTTACCCATTTTTGTTCGTTTTTACACATTTTTTACGCATGCGTTATGACCCGAATAAAAATATAACTGATTTAATGAAACCGAACTTATCCAACAGCACGATTTACACGTTTAGTCCCATTTTATCTGTTTCCATACGTTTTTACCAATTTTTGTTTGTTTTTAAACGTTTTTTATGCATGTGTTATGACCCGAATAAAAATATAACCGATTTAATGAAACCGAACTGATCCAACAACACGATTTACACGTTTTGTCCCTTTTCATCCGTTTCCATACGTTTTTACCATTTCTGTTTGTTTTTACACGTTTTTTATGCATGTGTTATGACCCGAATAAAAATATAACCGATTTAATTAAACCGAACTAATCCAACAACACGATTTACACGTTTAGTCCCTTTTCATCCGTTTCCATACGTTTTTACCAATTTTTGTTTGTTTTTACACGTTTTTTATGCATGTGTTATAACCCGAATAAAAATATAACCGATTTAATGAAACCGAACTGATCCAACAACAGGATTTACACGTTTAGACCCTTTTCATCTGTTTCCATACATATTTACCCAATTCTGTTTGTTTTTACACGTTTTTTATGCTTATTTTTTGACCCGAATAAAAATATAACCGATTTAATAAAACCGAACTGATCCAACAACACGATTTACACGTTTAGTCCCTTTTCATCCGTTTCCATACGTTTTTACCCATTTTTGTTTGTTTTTATACGTTTTTTATGCATGTGTTATGACCCGAATAATAATATAACCGTTTTAATGAAACCGAACAGATCCAACAACATGATTTACACGTTTAGTCCCTTTTCATCCGTTTCCATGTGTTTTTACCAATTTCTGTTTGTTTTTACACGTTTTTTATGCATGTGTTATCGCCCGAATAAAAATATACCTGATTTAATGAATCCGAACAGATCCAACAACACGATTTACACGTTTATTCCCTTTCATCGGTTTCCATGCGTTTTTACCAATTTCTGTTTGATTTTACACGTTTTTTATGCATGTGTTATGGCCCGAATAAAAATATACCTGATTTAATGAATCCGAACAGATCCAACAACACGATTTACACGTTTAGTCCCTTTTCAACCCATTTCCATACGTTTTTACCCATTTCTGTTTGTTTTTACACGTTTTTTATGCTTGTGTTATGACCCGAATAAAAATATAACCGATTTAATGAAACCGAACTGATCCAACAACACGATTTACACGTTTAGTCCCATTTCGTCCGTTTCCATACGTTTTTACCAACTTTTGTTTGGTTTTACATGTTTTTTATGCATGCGTTATGACCCGAACAAAAATATAACCGATTTAATGAAACCGAACTGATCCAACAACACGATTTACACATTTTGTTCCTTTTCATCCGTTTCCATACGTTTTTACCCATTTCTGTTGGTTTTTACACGTTTTTTATGCATGTGTTATGACCTGAATAAAAATATAACCGATTTAATGAAACCGAACTGATCCAACAACACGATTTACACGTTTAGTCCCTTTTCATCCGTTTCCATATATTTTTACCCAATTCTGTTTGTTTTTACACGTTTTTTATGCTTGTTTTATGACCCGAATAACAATATAACCGATTTAATAAAACCGAACTGATCCAACAACACGATTTACACGTTCAGTACCTTTTCATCCGTTTCCATACGTTTTTACCCATTTCTGTTTGTTTTTACACGTTTTTTATGCATGTGTTATGGCCCGAATAAAAATATACCTGATTTAATGAAATCGAACTGATCCAACAATACGATTTACGCGTTTAGTCCCATTTCATCCGTTTCCATACGTTTTTACTCATTTCTTTTTGTTTTTACACGTTTTTTATGCTTGTGTTATGACCCGAATAAAAGTATAACCGATTTAATGAAACCGAACTGATCCAAACAACACGATTTACACGTTTTGTCCCTTTTCATCCGTTTCCATACGTTTTTACCCATTTCTGTTTGTTTTTACACGTTTTTTATGCATGTGTTATGACCCCGAATAATAATATAACCGTTTTAATGAAACCGAACAGATCCAACAACATGATTTACACGTTTAGTCCCTTTTCATCCGTTTCCATGTGTTTTTACCAATTTCTGTTTGTTTTTTACACGTTTTTTATGCATGTGTTATCGCCCGAATAAAAATGTTGACATAAATAATGTATGAAAACGTTATTTATATTTTTCGATATCTCTATATTTTGACGATCACAAAATGTAAACTCGTCAATCGTTTGATTACTACGTAAACAAGTATTAAGCTAGTTTATATCATTATATCCAACTTAATCACTTAAGGTATGAATAAACAAGTGCTTAATACATCTCATGATCAAAGGGGTATTTAATTAACTAATACAAAGTTTATTTAATTATATAATCTTATTATATATTTTTGAAAAACACTTTTGGTATTAAGGAAAAATGTTTTAATCATACTAAATATATGATTTCAAATATTTAACCAAAATCAGTTAGTTTTTCACCAAATAAACTTTCCCCACTAAAAGACAAGTTTTCTGGCCGTTACAGTTGGGCGGCCCCCTTAATTATCAGGGGCGGTCCCCTTAATTTTAAGGGGGCCGGCCATGCTTTAAGGGGACCGGCCAGGCTCCCCCTGTCAGAAAACTGTCAGATTTCTTCCCCCTATAAATACCACCTTAATTCTGGAATTTTTCCTCACCTTTTGCACGAAATTTTCAGATCTACAATCATCTTAAAACCCATCAAAACCCTTTGATCATTTGTATATTAATCCTTGTTTCAAGTGATTGCAATCCCTCATCATCCATTCTCATTCTAAGTGCAAAAGAAGAACTCTCTACAACCAAGTTCAAGAAGTGTTGAAGAGTTGTTGTGTATAGTGTATATATATTCATTTGTGAATATTGTGTTGTGCTTGTTATTATTTGTTTAGAAGATATAGAAGTTGTGTAGATAGTAGAAGTTGATTAGTTGTGAAGTAGGATAGTTGTGAAGATTGGTGTGTAGAAGAAGGTGTGTAGAAGATTGGTGTGTAGAAGAAGGTGTGTAGAAGATTGGTGTGTAGAAGCTTGGTGTGAAGATAGGTGTGAAGATTGGTGTGTATATTGGGTGTGTAGATTGGTGTGTAAACTGGTGTGTATATTGGTGTGTACGGTTTTCTCCGCCATAAGGGAGTTTGTTGACATAGTGAAGAAACTCTCGAGTAGGTGACTCGGGGAGTGGAGTAGGAACAAGGAAGGTGTCCTTGTAGCTGAACCACTATAAATCCTTGTGTTGTGGTTTGATCTTTCTAACTCTTCTCATTACTTATTTATTTACCTTTACTAATTAGTTTAGTTAGTTAGTTATTATACAATTGTTCATATAGTGCAAGCATTGAATTCACATAAACAAGAATTTTAAAACAAACTTGTGCTTATAAATTTTAAAAGGACGTAAAACTATTCAACCCCCCCTTCTAGTTTTCCACAATTGGTACCAGAGCCACGTCTAGCAAGATTTTTAAAATATAGTGTATTTTAAAACTTGTAACGATCTATGGAATCTGAAAAATATTTAGAAGGGCAATCTATGCAAAGACCACCACTATTTGAAAGTGATGGATTTTTATATTGGAAAAATCGATTCGAAACTTATGTGAAATCAAAAGATCTAGATCTTTGGCATATTATTACCAATGGTGATTTTTTACCTATTCAAAATAACCCCGAAACTAAGAAAGATGAAATCGTACCTTTTGAAAAACAAAATGATGATTTAAAAAGAAAACTTGCTAAAAATAATGAAGCTAAAATGGTAATTTATAATGCGCTACCACGTAAAGAGTACGAAAGGATCTTTATGTGTGAAACCGCAAAAGAAATTTGGAACTCTTTATTAATAACTCACCAAGGTAATAATCAAGTCAAAGATAACAAAATAGATCTACTTGTTCAACAATATGAACAATTCACGATTCCGGAAGAGGAATCAATTGATAATGCTTTTGCTAGATTTAACACTATCATCACAAGTTTAAAAGCACTTGATGAGAATTTCTCTAGTAAGAATTTTGTTAGGAAATTTCTTAGAGCTCTTCACCCAAAATGGCGAGCTAAAGTGACGGCTATTGAAGAATCAAAGAATTTGTCAACACTACAACTTGATGAATTAATTGGAAACCTGAAAGTCTACGAAGCAATTATAAAGAAGGACTCTGAAATGGTTAAAGGAAAACGTGAGCAAAGCAAGTCAATCGCCTTGAAAGCTAGAAAGGAATCCAACAACGAAGATAGCTCATCTTCCGAAAGCGATGACGAAGAATATGCCATGGCCGTAAGAGACTTCAAGAAATTCTTCAAAAGGCGAGGAAGATTCGTTAGACAACCACACGATGAAAGAAGAACATCTCAAAAGAATAATGATGACAAGTATAGCAAGAATGAGAGAAAGTGTTTCAAGTGTGGTGATCCGAATCACCTCATTGGAAAATGTCCAATGATGACAAGAGATCAAAATCAAAGAGCATTCGTTGGAGGTGCTTGGAGTGATAGTGATGAAGATGAGAATGAAACAACAAAGGATGAAAAGTGTCTCATGGCCAAATCATCAAGTGAGGTACGTTCCGAATCCGAATACTTTAGTGATGAAAATCTATCATTAGATGAAAAAGATTTAGATAGTGAATACAATAGATTATGTAAAATAGGACAACTAGTTATGGCTAAAAATAAATCATTAAAATACATAAACAACCAACTAGAAAATGAAGTGCTTGAACTAAAAATTAAAATACGTCAACTTGAAAAAGGAAAAGAAATTGTTGAAGAATGTAAAACATGTCAAGAGCTTAAAAGTGAAAACAACATACTTAAGGATGAAATTTGCAAACTTGATAAATTTGAAAATAGTAGTAACTCACTTAGTAAAATTATAAGTATTCAAAGAATATCAGGAGATAAAACCGGACTAGGATTTAACTCAACTGAATCTTCAACAAGTGGAGCTAAAAACGTTAAATTTGAAAATGAACCAAAACCTTCAATACTTAATCCCAAACATTTACTCATAAAAAATAAAATAATACCTATCGCTAGTAATGAAGAAATAAAACCATTCTATAAACCATCTTTAAAAACCGAAGTTGGATTATCTAAATCTAAAACAAGATCTAAAACTCCACCACCTAGGAAACCAAATAATTCATATCCTAGACCTAAAACACCTCAACCAAGAACAAACCATAATAGACGAAACTTTAACTATAATCAACAAATGTGGAATTTCAATCCGTGGGGAATGTTTCCACCTTATATGCATCCAAGTCAAATACAAAACATGTTCGGACCAAATAACTTTGGACAAATGAAACAATGGGCACCAACGTAAATGATATTCGCCATCCAAACATGGAACTTTTCATTGTCACCTCTTGTCCGATTTACTTCTTGAAGACCTTGAAGATTAACGCATTAAAGACAAAAGGTACACACTTCCTTTTAAGTTCCTTGTCTAGAAATGCATGCTTAGTTTAGTATGTTATATGTATGTGATCTTACTTGACTTATTAATCTCTATCTTCTTCTATATTATATCTAAATATACATATATACATATATATATATATTTATATACTTAGCTATATTTAGGATCTTATAACCTAGGAAATTCATTTGTTGATTTTCTAGAACTAGAGATTGTTCGTTTACGAACATCTTTTTTCCCCTTTTGCCTTATTGAACTTAAATGTTCAATCAACACTCATGCTGATGAAGTGAGATGAGTCGAAAAATCTATGGATGAAACAAACTCCCGGCTTCCATTGCATACGTCTCCCTCCTACGTTCTCGTCTTATAAGCCCATACTAATATATATATATATATATATATATATATATATATATATATATATATATATATATATATATATATACTTATGAACTTTCCACAACGTTCTCGTGTACTTGACAACTTGATAAATTTCATCCGAAATGATCAAGAAAATTTAATTGGCAAATTGTCGATTAAAAGTGTCAAGTAATTCCTTTCGTGCGAATACCCTCCAACGTATTTTTGATTAAATATAAATCTAATACATACATACGAATAAATATTTTTCTTGCTCTTTCCAGAAACCAAAATCACAAAAATTGATTTTTGGAGGGCGGCCCCCTTAATGTTTAAGGGGACCGGCAGCCAAATGAAGGGCGGCCCCCTTAATGTTTAAGGGGGCCGGCCATCTGATAGCTCAAACCCGTTTTTCTCCTTTTTCCTTTTGCCAAACACTCCACTTTTTCATACTCCCCTTCCACTGCTTCTGCTGTGACGAAAACCAAAACCCAAAAACCTCTCAAATCACTTCCAAATCACATAATTCGGGTTAATTCGCAAAGGGCAAATTCATCTAACACAATCACCATTACTTATTGTAAGTTTTTCATAACACATTTCATCTAATTTCATCTTATTTGATCATACTCATGATTATGCATGTTTTATAAAATTCGTCAAATTTCATAATTTCTTTCAAATTTAGCCTTAAAACTTCATAACCAAATGCTTCCCCTAGGATTAGGATGATTAATCAACACTAGAAACTAGTTATTATAAACTATCATGTCGAAAATTTTTGAAAAATTTCATACACTCCTTTTCAAAATTTTAGTAAACACATTGTTGAATAATGTCTTGAAAACGTATTAAAACTAACTACATTATACTTGTGTAACTTGTAAAACTTGAAATTACATTTTTCAACTAAGAAAAATTATATTGGTTCACAATATAGTGGTGTTTGGATTATGTCCAAATAATATCAAAACATAGCTTTTATAATTTTTATAAAACTTTATTATAATTATAAACCTTAATATTGTTTATCGAACTCGTCAAAATATATAATTCATATGTATATTGACGCACTTGAGTTATAAGTCAATAGTTAAGGAAGCGTTTGGTTTATTACTAAAAATGATTTTTTTTTTTTGTTAAAAATACAAACCATCTTTTTCAAAAACAAATTACATGCATAAGAAACTCGCAAGAAATAGCTAGTTTTACAATCTAATGTGAAATCTAGCAAATTTCATGATATATTAAGATGTTTAAAGGGGCGTTTGGATTTGTCCATAACTACTCATTAAACTTCATAAAATATATCTAGAACGAGTTAAAAACAACATTAAGGAACATGGTAATCTACTTCTTAGGATTAGTGACGAAGTATGTTTACGTTCCAACATAAGCCTTAACTATAAACATGTACTTTTATCTTTCTTTATATTTATTTTGGTCTTTTTGAATTGTTGATGTGTTTAGGTGAAAATGCCCAAAGCAACTACCGAAGATCTTTCTCACACTAAAAACTACATTCCCAAAGTTTCTCAACTCCCTACCACATCTCCTTCTATTGGACTTATCTATCGTCAAATTGAAGATAGAAATATTCATGAGGGACGTGTAGTAGATCTTGCTTTTGCTCAATCCGAGTACATAAATCGCTTGTTTTCAAGCATCAACTTCAATTGTCTTTATGAAATAAATGAACCCATCATTCCTCGTTTCATAATGGATTTCTATAGCCAAGTCACCGTCCAAACCAATGATCTTGATTTCATCACCATCTCTTTCATGATTCAAAATGAATTTATCACCCTCACTCTCGAACAATTTGGTCATATCCTCCAAATTCCATTTAGAGGTCAAGCCGTTTTCTCAAACGAGTGGGACCTCGAATCTCTTAATCACTATCGACCAACCTTCGGTCCATATCTCGACGAAATTCCTCATCCCGACGAAATTCGTCAAGTCCTTGGTATAGATCGTGCCACCACAAATCGAAAAATAAAATCCAAAAACGTTCAAATTTCTCCATACCAACTTCTCCTCAAAGAATTAAGCCCACACATGAAGCGTTGGGAAGAACTCATTCGTGAGAATGCGTTTGGTACCGGAGGTCACCGGGACCATCTCCCGGCTAGCCTTGCTCACATGTTGTATTGTATAGCTGTCGAAAAGCCGTACAATTTGGCCTACTTCTTTATCAAACGGATTGAGTGTGCTAGAAAAACTCCCAAAGCCAATCTTCCTTATGGAATGTTCCTTACTCGTATCTATCGTCATGTTATCGAGTACTACCCCGATCTTGACAATAGTATTTATGAATCCATCTATCCCACTCTTCGTACTCTCGCTCTAAAACAAGCTCGACGAACTCGAAGTGACAAGGGTAAACCTCGTCGTCATAGCTTTCATGGATCATCCTCAAGGCAAGATGATGACGATGAGGAGGAAAACATCGATGATGTTAGTACCCCTTCGTTTTCTGAGTTCGTTGAAAATTTAGAGGATCTTGACTATCCCAACTATTCTACTCCATCTCCAAGTGATCAAACTGAAGAAGTGCTTCATGAACGAACTACCGAGATGCTTAGAAGACAAAAGAGCTTGCATGAAGAAGTTAGAGGTGGCTTCAAATCTATTGGGAAGACTTTGAAGGGGATCTTCGGGAAGAAAAAGAAATGATATGATCGGATTGTGCTTGTTTAACAATGTTTTATTTTTATGTCCTGTGTGTTATTTGTCCGAAGTTTATTCGGAAATACTTGTTATTTGAATATGTGTTTAGGATGATAACTTGATATCTTTATGCATGTTGCTCTTGATCTATATATATATATGTTTGCATGATTAGTTAATGGTTATATAACTATTTGACATATATGCTTTCTAATAAACCAAAACAAATGTGAGATGTCCAAATTGAGCTTGCTGCATATTCAAACCAGAACACAACATCTTTCCAGAAAATTTTTGAAAATTTTGGTTTCTGGGTCGTCAGATGGGCGGCCCCCTTAAATCATAAAGGGCGGCCCCCTTAAAATTAAGGGGACCGGCCACCATTTAAGGGGACCGGCCATCTGAAACAGTTTTTACACTGTTTTCTTTTGCATCATGTGATCCCTTTTGCTAGTCCCAGCTACCATTACTCTTAAAAACCAAACTGATTTTGGAATAAAACATTACAATTTCAAAACAATTCCACTTCTAAACATGTTTTCCCACTATATAATTCCCATGCATGTTTAATTCACAATTCATCATCCTCATCACTCATAACCATCATCATGTCATCACCAAGAACCACCCATTCAAACAATGCCAAGAAACAAAAACTTGTCATTATACCACCCAAACAACTCTTCATTGATCTTACAAATGAAGACAACACCACTCCATCTCCACCACCTCAATGTTCATCTCCTAGTGCACCAAATGCACCCTCAAAAACACCTTCAACAAATGGAAACTCCACTTCCTCCATACCATCCACCTCATCCATAAATGACTACATCAACACCCACTTATCTCCTCCAACAATTGATCAACCATCACAACCTACCAATGAGAACACATCTCTTGCACTCACTCTCTCATTATCACCCTTAACACCCCTTGATGCACATTTCTCATCATCTCCTATCAACCCACCAACCTATAACCCCGTCCCATGGAGCTTACTTGAAGCTCATGGAGACACTTGCCTTTGTTGCATTCACAACCGAACAATTGTGTTCGGATTAAGAGATGAGATCCAATACATGTTTTCTCATATTGAAAACATGTTGCATCAACCACCAACAACAAACACAACACCTCCACCACCATCAACAAACACACCTCCACCATCACCATCTCCATGTTCACCATCCATTCCTCCCAATTAAACATGTATGGTGGTTCACAAATAAAAGTATGTTAAACCTTTTTGGATGGCAAGCTCTAGAGAGGACTCTCATATTTGAGACTTGGTTTATTATTTCTATGATGATTGTAAGCCTTTTAAAGGCTTTTGTTAGCTGTAGCATTACTTGTTCCTTTTGTTGAAGTAATGCTTGATGTATTATTTTCCTTGATTAATGAAATGGTTATGTTTAGTCTATATTTTTACATGCTATATACATATATATGTTGCTTGCTACTAAATATTTTTGCAAGATATCCATTTCTCGATTCCTTTTGGCCTCAAAACGAGGGGGAGCTTACATCAAGGGGGAGCTTCCATTAAAACGGGATAACCTTTTTGATGCTCACAAAAAGGGGGAGAAGTGATATAAACTCACTCTAATACTTGTATATAGACTAATTTTCGACTAATGAGTTTAAATTTTGTAATCATCAAAAAGGGGGAGATTGTTGACATAAATAATGTATGAAAACGTTATTTATATTTTTCGATATCTCTATATTTTGACGATCACAAAATGTAAACTCGTCAATCGTTTGATTACTACGTAAACAAGTATTAAGCTAGTTTATATCATTATATCCAACTTAATCACTTAAGGTATGAATAAACAAGTGCTTAATACATCTCATGATCAAAGGGGTATTTAATTAACTAATACAAAGTTTATTTAATTATATAATCTTATTATATATTTTTGAAAAACACTTTTGGTATTAAGGAAAAATGTTTTAATCATACTAAATATATGATTTCAAATATTTAACCAAAATCAGTTAGTTTTTCACCAAATAAACTTTCCCCACTAAAAGACAAGTTTTCTGGCCGTTACAGTTGGGCGGCCCCCTTAATTATAAGGGGCGGTCCCCTTAATTTTAAGGGGGCCGGCCATGCTTTAAGGGGACCGGCCAGGCTCCCCTGTCAGAAACTGTCAGATTTCTTCCCCTATAAATACCACCTTAATTCTGGAATTTTTCCTCACCTTTTGCACGAAATTTTCAGATCTAAAATCATCTTAAACCCATCAAAAACCCTTTGATCATTTGTATATTAATCCTTGTTTCAAGTGATTCAATCCCTCATCATCCATTCTCATTCTAAGTGCAAAAGAAGAACTCTCTACAACCAAGTTCAAGAAGTGTTGAAGAGTTGTTGTGTATAGTGTATATATATTCATTTGTGAATATTGTGTTGTGCTTGTTATTATTTGTTTAGAAGATATAGAAGTTGTGTAGATAGTAGAAGTTGATTAGTTGTGAAGTAGGATAGTTGTGAAGATTGGTGTGTAGAAGAAGGTGTGTAGAAGATTGGTGTGTAGAAGAAGGTGTGTAGAAGATTGGTGTGTAGAAGCTTGGTGTGAAGATAGGTGTGAAGATTGGTGTGTATATTGGTGTGTAGATTGGTGTGTAAACTGGTGTGTATATTGGTGTGTACGGTTTTCTCCGCCATAAGGGAGTTTGTTGACATAGTGAAGAAAACTCTCGAGTAGGTGACTCGGGGAGTGGAGTAGGAACAAGGAAGGTGTCCTTGTAGCCGAACCACTATAAATCCTTGTGTTGTGGTTTGATCTTTCTAACTCTTCTCATTACTTATTTATTTACCTTTACTAATTAGTTTAGTTAGTTAGTTATTATACAATTGTTCATATAGTGCAAACATTGAATTCACATAAACAAGAATCGAAGTTTTTAAAACAAACTTGTGCTTATAAATTTTAAAAGGACGTAAAACTATTCAACCCCCCCTTCTAGTTTTCCACAAAAAATATACCTGATTTAATGAATCCGAACAGATCCAACAACACGATTTACACGTTTAGTCCCTTTTCACCCGTTTCCATACGTTTTTACACATTTCTGTTTGTTTTTACACGTTTTTTATGCTTGTGTTATGACCCGAATAAAAATATAACCGATTTAATGAAACCGAACTGATCCAACAACACGATTTACACGTTTAGTCCCATTTCATCCGTTTCCATACGTTTTTACCAATTTTTGTTTGGTTTTACATGTTTTTTATGCATTTGTTATGACCCGAACAAAAATATAACCGATTTAATGAAACCGAACTGATCCAACAACACGATTTACACGTTTTGTCCCTTTCCATACGTTTTTACCCATTTCTGTTGGTTTTTACACGTTTTTTATGCATGTGTTATGACCTGAATAAAAATATAACCGATTTAATGAAACCGAACTGATCCAACAACACGATTTACACGTTTAGTCCATTTTCATCCGTTTCCATACATTTTTACCCAATTCTGTTTGTTTTTACACGTTTTTTATGCTTGTTTTATGACCCGAATAATAATATAACCGATTTAATAAAACCGAACTGATACAACAACACGATTTACACGTTCAGTACCTTTTCATCCGTTTCCATACGTTTTTACCCATTTCTGTTTGTTTTTACACGTTTTTTATGCATGTGTTATGGCCCGAATAAAAATATACCTGATTTAATGAAATCAAACTGATCCAACAATACGATTTACGCGTTTAGTCCCTTTTCACCCGTTTCCATACGTTTTTACTCATTTCTTTTTGTTTTTACACGTTTTTTATGCTTGTGTTATGACCCGAATAAAAGTATAACCGATTTAATGAAACCGAACTGATCCAACAACACGATTTACACGTTTAGTCCCATTTCATCCGTTTCCATACGTTTTTACCAATTTTTGTTTGTTTTTACACGTTTTTTATGCATGTGTTATGACCCGAATAAAAATATAACCGATTTAATGAAACCGAACTGATCCAACAACACGATTTACACGTTTTGTCCCTTTTCATCCGTTTCCATACGTTTTTACCCATTTCTGTTGGTTTTTACACGTTTTTTATGCATGTGTTATTACCTGAATAAAAATATAACCGATTTAATGAAAACGAACTGATCCAACAACACGATTTACACGTTTAGTCCCTTTTCATCCGTTTCCATACATTTTTACCCATTTCTGTTTGTTTTTACACGTTTTTTATGCTTGTGTTATGACCCGAATAAAAATAAAACTGATTTAATTAAACCGAACTGATCCAACAACAAGGTTTACACGTTTAGTCCCTTTTCATCCGTTTCCATACGTTTTTACCCATTTCTGTTTGTTTTTACACGTTTTTTATGCATGTGTTATGACCCGAATAAAAATATAACGATTAAATGAAACCAAGCTGATCCAACAACATGATTTACACGTTTAGTCCATTTTCATCCGTTTCTATACGTTTTTACCCATTTTTGTTCGTTTTTACACATTTTTTACGCATGTGTTATGACCCGAATAAAAATATAACCGATTTAATGAAACCGAACTGATCCAACAACACGATTTACACGTTTTGTCCCTTTTCATCCGTTTCCATACGTTTTTACCATTTCTGTTTGTTTTTACACGTTTTTTATGCATGTGTTATGACCCGAATAAAAATATAACCGATTTATTGAAACCGAACTAATCCAACAACACGATTTACACGTTTAGTCCCTTTTCATCCGTTTCCATACGTTTTTACCAATTTTTGTTTGTTTTTACACGTTTTTTATGCATGTGTTATAACCCGAATAAAAATATAACCGATTTAATGAAACCGAACTGATCCAACAACAAGATTTACACGTTTAGTCCCTTTTCATCTTTTTCCATACATTTTTACCCAATTCTGTTTGTTTTTACATGTTTTTTATGCTTATTTTTTGACCCGAATAAAAATATAACCGATTTAATAAAACCGAACTGATCCAACAACACGATTTACACGTTTAGTCCCTTTTCATCCGTTTCCATACGTTTATACCCATTTCTGTTTGTTTTTACACGTTTTTTATGCATGTGTTATGACCCGAATAATAATATAACCGTTTTAATGAAACCGATCAGATCCAACAACACGATTTACACGTTTATTCCCTTTTCATCTGTTTCCATGCGTTTTTACCAATTTCTGTTTGTTTTTACACGTTTTTTTATGCATGTGTTATGGCCCGAATAAAAATATACCTGATTTAATGAATCCGAACAGATCCAACAACACGATTTACACGTTTTAGTCCCTTTTCATCCGTTTCCATACGTTTTTACCAACTTTTGTTTGGTTTTACATGTTTTTTATGCATGTGTTATGACCCGAACAAAAATATAACCGATTTAATGAAACCGAACTGATCCAACAACACGATTTACACATTTTGTTCCTTTTCATCCGTTTTCCATACATTTTTACCCAATTCTGTTTGTTTTTACACGTTTTTTATGCTTGTTTTATGACCCGAATAATAATATAACCGATTTAATAAAACCGAACTGATCCAACAACACGATTTACACGTTCAGTACCTTTTCATCCGTTTCCATACGTTTTTACCCATTTCTGTTTGTTTTTACACGTTTTTTATGCATGTGTTATGGCCCGAATAAAAATATACCTGATTTAATGAAATCGAACTAATCCAACAATACGATTTACGCGTTTAGTCCCTTTTCCCTGTTTCCATACGTTTTTACTCATTTCTTTTTGTTTTTACACGTTTTTTATGCTTGTGTTATGACCCGAATGAAAGTATAACCGATTTAATGAAACCGAACTGATCCAACAACACAATTTACACGTTTAGTCCCATTTCATCCGTTTCCATACGTTTTTACCAATTTTTGTTTGTTTTTACACGTTTTTTATGCATGTGTTATGACCCGAATAAAAATATAACCGATTTAATGAAACCGAACTGATCCAACAACACGATTTACACGTTTTGTCCCTTTTCATCCGTTTCCATACGTTTTTACCCATTTCTGTTGGTTTTTACACGTTTTTTATGCATGTGTTATGACCCGTATGAAAATATAACCGATTTAATGAAAACGAACTGATCCGACAACACGATTTACATGTTTAGACCCTTTTGATCCGTTTCCATACATTTTTACCCATTTCTGTTTGTTTTTACACGTTTTTTATGCTTGTGTTATGACCCGAATAAAAATAAAATTGATTTAATGAAACCGAACTGATCCAACAACACAATTTACACGTTTAGTCCCTTTTCATCCGTTTCCATATGTTTTTACCCATTTCTGTTTGTTTTTACACGTTTTTTATGCATGTGTTATGACCCGAATAAAAATATAACGATTAAATGAAACCGAGCTGATCCAACAACATGATTTAGACGTTTAGTCCATTTTCATCCGTTTCCATACGTTTTTACCTATTTCTGTTCGTTTTTACACGTTTTTTTACGCATGTGTTATGACCCGAATAAAAATATAACTGATTTAATGAAACCGAACTTATCCAACAGCACGATTTACACGTTTAGTCCCATTTAATCCGTTTCCATACGTTTTTACCAATTTTTGTTTGTTTTTACACGTTTTTTATGCATGTGTTATGACCCGAATAAAAATCTAACCGATTTAATGAAACCGAACTGATCCAACAACATGATTTACACGTTTTGTTCCTTTTTATCCGTTTCCATACGTTTTTACCCGTTTCTGTTTGTTTTTACACGTTTTTTATGCATGTTTTATGACCCGAATAAAAATCTAACCGATTTAATGAAACCGAACTGATCCAACAACACGATTTACACGTTTAGTCCCTTTTCCTCCGTTTCCATACGTTTTTACCAATTTTTGTTTGTTTTTACCCGTCTTTTATGCATGTATTATGACCCGAATAAAAATATAACCGATTTAATGAAACCGCACTGATCCAACAGCACGAGTTACACGTTTTGTCCCTTTTCATCCGTTTCCATACGTTTTTACCCATTTTTGTTTGTTTTTACACGTTTTTTATGCATGTGTTATGACCCGAATAAAAATATAACCGATTTAATGAAACCGAACTGATCCAACAACACGATTTACACGTTTAGTGCCTTTTCATCCGTTTCCATACATTTTTACGCAATTCTGTTTGTTTTTACACGTTTTTTATGCTTACTTTTTGACCCGAATAAAAATATAACCGATTTAATAAAACCGAACTGATCCAACAACACGATTTACACGTTTAGTCCCTTTTCATCCGTTTCCAAACGTTTTTACCCATTTCTGTTTGTTTTTACACGTTTTTTATGCATGTGTTATGACCCGAATAATAATATAACCGTTTTAATGAAACCGAACAGATCCAACAACACGATTTACACGTTTAGTCCCTTTTCATCCGTTTCCATGTGTTTTTACCAATTTCTGTTTGTTTTACACGTTTTTTATGCATGTGTTATGGCCAGAATAAAAATATACCTGATTTAATGAATCCGAACAGATCCAACAACACGATTTACACGTTTAGTCCCTTTTCACCCGTTTCCTTACGTTTTTACACATTTCTGTTTGTTTTTACACGTTTTTATGCTTGTGTTATGACCCGAATAAAAATATAACCGATTTAATGAAACCGAACTGATCCAACAACACGATTTACACGTTTAGTCCCATTTCATCCGTTTCCATACGTTTTTACCAATTTTTTTTTGGTTTTACATGTTTTTTATGCATGTGTTATGACTCGAACAAAAATATAACCGATTTAATGAAACCGAACTGATCCAACAACACGATTTACATGTTTTGTCCCTTTTCATCCGTTTCCATACGTTTTTACCCATTTCTGTTGGTTTTTACACGTTTTTTATGCATGTGTTATGACCTGAATAAAAATATAACCGATTTAATGAAACCGAACTGATCCAACAACACGATTTACCCGTTTAGTCCCTTTTCATCCGTTTCCGTACATTTTTATCCAATTCTGTTTGTTTTAACACGTTTTTTATGCTTGTTTTATGACCCGAAAAATAATATAACCGATTTAATAAAACCGAACTGATCCAACAACACGATTTACACGTTCATTACCTTTTCATCCGTTTCCATACGTTTTTACCCATTTCTGTTTGTTTTTACACGTTTTTTATGCATGTGTTATGGCCCGAATAAAAATATACCTGATTTAATGAAATCAAACTGATCCAACAATACGATTTACGCGTTTAGTCCCTTTTCACCAGTTTCCATACGTTTTTATTCATTTCTTTTTGTTTTTACACGTTTTTTATGTTTGTGTTATGACCCGAATAAAAGCATAACCGATTTAATGAAACCGAACTGATCCAACAACACGATTTACACGTTTAGTCCCATTTCATGCGTTTCCATACGTTTTTACCAATTTTTGTTTGTTTTTACACGTTTTTTATGCATGTGTTATGACCCGAGTAAAGATATAATCGATTTAATGAAACCGAACTGATCCAACAACACGATTTACACGTTTTGTCCCTTTTCATCCGTTTCCGTACTTTTTTACCCATTTCTGTTGGTTTTTACACGTTTTTTATGCATGTGTTATGACCTGAATAAAAATATAACCGATTTAATGAAAACGAACTGATCCAAAAACACGATTTACACGTTTAGTCCATTTTGATCCGTTTCCATACATTTTTACCCATTTCTGTTTGTTTTTACACGTTTTTTATGCTTGTGTTATGACCCGAATAAAAATAAAACTGATTTAATTAATCCGAACTGATCCAACAACAAGATTTACACGTTTAGTCCCTTTTCATCCGTTTCTATACGTTTTTACCCATTTCTGTTTGTTTTTACACGTTTTTATGCATGTGTTATGACCCGAATGAAAATATAACGATTAAATGAAACCGAGCTGATCCAACAATATGATTTACACGTTTAGTCCATTTTCATCCGTTTCCATCCGTTTTTTACCCATTTTTGTTTGTTTTTACACGTTTTTTTACGCATGTGTTATGACCCAAATAAAAATATAACCGATTTAATGAAACCGAACTGATCCAACAACACGAGTTACACGTTTTGTCCCTTTTCATCCGTTTCCATACGTTTTTACCCATTTTTGTTTGTTTTTACACGTTTTTTATGCATGTGTTATGACCCGAATAAAAATATAACCGATTTAATGAAACCGAACTGATCCAACAACACGATTTACACGTTTAGTGCCTTTTCATCCGTTTCCATACATTTTTACGCAATTCTGTTTGTTTTTACACGTTTTTTATGCTTACTTTTTGACCCGAATAAAAATATAACCGATTTAATAAAACCGAACTGATCCAACAACACGTTTTACACGTTTAGTCCCTTTTCATCCGTTTCCATACGTTTTTACCCATTTCTGTTTGTTTTTACACGTTTTTTATGCATGTGTTATGACCCGAATAATAATATAACCGTTTTAATGAAACCGAACAGATCCAACAACACGATTTACACGTTTAGTCCCTTTTCATCCGTTTCCATGTGTTTTTACCAATTTCTGTTTGTTTTTACACGTTTTTTATGCATGTGTTATGGCCAGAATAAAAATATACCTGATTTAATGAATCCGAACAGATCCAACAACACGATTTACACGTTTAGTCCCTTTTCACCCGTTTCCTTACGTTTTTACACATTTCTGTTTGTTTTTACACGTTTTTATGCTTGTGTTATGACCCGAATAAAAATATAACCGATTTAATGAAACCGAACTGATCCAACAACACGATTTACACGTTTAGTCCCATTTCATCCGTTTCCATACGTTTTTACCAATTTTTTTTTGGTTTTACATGTTTTTTATGCATGTGTTATGACTCGAACAAAAATATAACCGATTTAATGAAACCGAACTGATCCAACAACACGATTTACATGTTTTTTCCCTTTTCATCCGTTTCCATACGTTTTTACCCATTTCTGTTGGTTTTTTACACGTTTTTTTATGCATGTGTTATGACCTGAATAAAAATATAACCGATTTAATGAAACCGAACTGATCCAACAACACGATTTACCCGTTTAGTCCCTTTTCATCCGTTTCCGTACATTTTTATCCAATTCTGTTTGTTTTAACACGTTTTTTCTGCTTGTTTTATGACCCGAAAAATAATATAACCGATTTAATAAAACCGAACTGATCCAACAACACGATTTACACGTTCAGTACCTTTTCATCCGTTTCCATACGTTTTTACCCATTTCTGTTTGTTTTTACACGTTTTTTATGCATGTGTTATGGCCCGAATAAAAATATACCTGATTTAATGAAATCAAACTGATCCAACAATACGATTTACGCGTTTAGTCCCTTTTCACCCGTTTCCATACGTTTTTATTCATTTCTTTTTGTTTTTACATGTTTTTTATGCTTGTGTTATGACCCGAATAAAAGTATAACCGATTTAATGAAACCGAACTGATCGAACAACACAATTTACACGTTTAGTCCCATTTCATCCGTTTCCATACGTTTTTACCAATTTTTGTTTGTTTTTACACGTTTTTTTATGCATGTGTTATGACCCGAATAAAAATATAACCGATTTAATGAAACCGAACTGATCCAACAACACGATTTACACGTTTTGTATCTTTTCATCCGTTTCCGTACTTTTTTACCCATTTCTGTTGGTTTTTACACGTTTTTTATGCATGTGTTATGACCTGAATAAAAATATAACCGATTTAATGAAAACGAACTGATCCAACAACACGATTTACACGTTTAGTCCATTTTGATCCGTTTCCATACATTTTTACCCATTTCTGTTTGTTTTTACACGTTTTTTATGCTTGTGTTATGACCCGAATAAAAATAAAACTGATTTAATTAAACCGAACTGATCCAACAACAAGATTTACACGTTTAGTCCCTTTTCATCCGTTTCCATACGTTTTTACCCATTTCTGTTTGTTTTTACACGTTTTTATGCATGTGTTATGACCCAAATAAAAATTATAACGATTAAATGAAACCGAGCTGATCCAACAATATGATTTACACGTTTAGTCCATTTTCATCCGTTTCCATACGTTTTTACCCATTTTTGTTTGTTTTTACACGTTTTTTTACGCATGTGTTATGACCCAAATAAAAGTATAACTGATTTAATGAAACCGTACTTATCCAACAGCACGATTTACACGTTTAGTCCCATTTCATCCGTTTCCATACGTTTTTACCAATTTTTGTTTGTTTTTAAACGTTTTTTATGCATGTGTTATGACCCGAATAAAAATATAACCGATTTAATGAAACCGAACTGATCCAACAACACGATTTACATGTTTTGTCCCTTTTCATCCGTTTCCATACGTTTTTACCCATTTCTGTTTGTTTTTACACGTTTTTTATGCATGTGTTATGACCCGAATAAAAATATAACCGATTTAATGAAACCGAACAGATCCAACAACACGATTTACACGTTTAGTCCCTTTTCATCCGTTTCCATGTGTTTTTTACCAATTTCTGTTTGTTTTTACACGTTTTTTATGCATGTGTTATGGCCAGAATAAAAATATACCTGATTTAATGAATCCGAACAGATCCAACAACACGATTTACACGTTTAGTCCCTTTTCACCCGTTTCCATACGTTTTTACACATTTCTGTTTGTTTTTACACGTTTTTATGCTTGTGTTATGACCCGAATAAAAATATAACCGATTTAATGAAACCGAACTGATCCAACAACACGATTTACACGTTTAGTCCCATTTCATCCGTTTCCATACGTTTTTACCAATTTTTTTTTGGTTTTACATGTTTTTTATGCATGTGTTATGACTCGAACAAAAATATAACCGATTTAATGAAACCGAACTGATCCAACAACACGATTTACATGTTTTGTCCCTTTTCATCCGTTTCCATACGTTTTTACCCATTTCTGTTGGTTTTTACACGTTTTTTATGCATGTGTTATGACCTGAATAAAAATATAACCGATTTAATGAAACCGAACTGATCCAACAACACGATTTACCCGTTTAGTCCCTTTTCATCCGTTTCCGTACATTTTTATCCAATTCTGTTTGTTTTAACACATTTTTTATGCTTGTTTTATGACCCGAAAAATAATATAACCGATTTAATAAAACCGAACTGATCCAACAACACGATTTACACGTTCAGTACCTTTTCATCCGTTTCCATACGTTTTTACCCATTTCTGTTTGTTTTTACACGTTTTTTATGCATGTGTTATGGCCCGAATAAAAATATACCTGATTTAATGAAATCAAACTGATCCAACAATACGATTTACGCGTTTAGTCCCTTTTCACCCGTTTCCATACGTTTTTATTCATTTCTTTTTGTTTTTACACGTTTTTTATGCTTGTGTTATGACCCGAATAAAAGTATAACCGATTTAATGAAACCGAACTGATCCAACAACACGATTTACACGTTTAGTCCCATTTCATCCGTTTCCATACGTTTTTACCAATTTTTGTTTGTTTTTACACGTTTTTTATGCATGTGTTATGACCCGAATAAAAATATAACCGATTTAATGAAACCGAACTGATCCAACAACACGATTTACACGTTTTGTCCCTTTTCATCCGTTTCCGTACTTTTTTACCCATTTCTGTTGGTTTTTACACGTTTTTTATGCATGTGTTATGACCTGAATAAAAATATAACCGATTTAATGAAAACGATCTGATCCAACAACACGATTTACACGTTTAGTCCATTTTGATCCGTTTCCATACATTTTTACCCATTTCTGTTTGTTTTTACACGTTTTTTATGCTTGTGTTATGACCCGAATAAAAATAAAACTGATTTAATTAAACCGAACTGATCCAACAACAAGATTTACACGTTTAGTCCCTTTTCATCCGTTTCCATACGTTTTTACCCATTTCTGTTTGTTTTTACACGTTTTTATGCATGTGTTATGACCCGAATAAAAATAAAACGATTAAATGGAACCGAGCTGATCCAACAATATGATTTACACGTTTAGTCCATTTTCATCCGTTTCCATACGTTTTTACCCATTTTTGTTTGTTTTTACACGTTTTTTACGCATGTGTTATGACCCAAATAAAAGTATAACTGATTTAATGAAACCGAACTTATCCAACAGCACGATTTACACGTTTAGTCCCATTTCATCCTTTTCCATACGTTTTTACCAATTTTTGTTTGTTTTTAAACGTTTTTTATGCATGTGTTATGACCCGAATAAAAATATAACCGATTTAATGAAACCGAACTGATCCAACAACACGATTTACACGTTTTGTCCCTTTTCATCCGTTTCCATACGTTTTTACCCATTTCTGTTTGTTTTTACACGTTTTTTATGCATGTGTTATGACCCGAATAAAAATATAACCGATTTAATGAAACCGAACTGATCCAACAACACGATTTACACGTTTAGTCCCTTTTCATCCGTTTCCATACGCTTTTACCAATTTTTGTTTGTTTTTACACGTTTTTTATGCATGTGTTATAACCCGAATAAAAATATAACCGATTTAATGAAACCGAACTGATCCAACAACAAGATTTACACGTTTAGTCTCTTTTCATCTGTTTCCATACATTTTTACCCAATTCTGTTTGTTTTTACACGTTTTTTATGCTTATTTTTTGACCCGAATAAAAATATAACCGATTTAATAAAACCGAACTGATCCAACAACACGATTTACACGTTTAGTCCCTTTTCATCCGTTTCCATACGTTTTTACACATTTCTGTTTGTTTTTACACGTTTTTTATGCATGTGTTATGACCCGAATAATAATATAACCGTTTTAATGAAACCGAACAGATCCAACAACACGATTTACACATTTATTCCCTTTTCATCTGTTTCCATGCATTTTTACCAATTTCTGTTTGTTTTTACACGTTTTTTATGCATGTGTTATGGCCCGAATAAAAATATACCTGATTAAATGAATCCGAACAGATCCAACAACACGATTTACACGTTTAGTCCCTTTTCACCCATTTCCATACGTTTTTACCCATTTCTGTTTGTTTTTACACGTTTTTTATGCTTGTGTTATGACCCGAATAAAAATATAACCGATTTAATGAAACCGAACTGATCCAACAACACGATTTACACGTTTAGTCCCATTTCGTCCGTTTCCATACGTTTTTACCAACTTTTGTTTGGTTTTACATGTTTTTTATGCATGTGTTATGACCCGAACAAAAATATAACCGATTTAATGAAACCGAACTGATCCAACAACACGATTTACACATTTTGTTCCTTTTCATCCGTTTCCATACGACTTTACCCATTTCTGTTGGTTTTTACACGTTTTTTATGCATGTGTTATGACCTGAATAAAAATATAACCGATTTAATGAAAACGAACTGATCCAACAACACGATTTACACGTTTAGTCCCCTTTGATCCGTTTCCATACATTTTTACCCATTTCTGTTTGTTTTTACACGTTTTTTATGCTTGTGTTATGACCCGAATAAAAATAAAACTGATTTAATGAAACCGAACTGATCCAACAACACAATTTACACGTTTAGTCCCTTTTCATCCATTTCCATATGTTTTTACCCATTTCTGTTTGTTTTTACACGTTTTTTATGCATGTGTTACGACCCAAATAAAAATATAACGATTAAATGAAACCGTGCTGATCCAACAACATGATTTACACGTTTAGTCCATTTTCATCCATTTCCATACGTTTTTACCCATTTCTGTTCGTTTTTACACGTTTTTTATGCATGTGTTATGACCCGAATAAAAATATAACCGATTTAATGAAACCGAACTGATCCAACAACACGATTTACACGTTTAGTGCCTTTTCATCCGTTTCCATACATTTTTACCCAATTCTGTTTGTTTTTACACGTTTTTTATGCTTACTTTTTGACCCGAATAAAAATATAACCGATTTAATAAAACCGAACTGATCCAACAACACGTTTTACACGTTTAGTCCCTTTTCATCCGTTTCCATACGTTTTTACCCATTTCTGTTTGTTTTTACACGTTTTTTATGCATGTGTTATGACCCGAATAATAATATAACCGTTTTAATGAAACCGAACAGATCCAACAACACGATTTACACGTTTAGTCCCTTTTCATCCGTTTCCATGTGTTTTTACCAATTTCTGTTTGTTTTTACACGTTTTTTATGCATGTGTTATGGCCAGAATAAAAATATACCTGATTTAATGAATCCGAACAGATCCAACAACACGATTTACACGTTTAGTCCCTTTTCACCCGTTTCCTTACGTTTTTACACATTTCTGTTTGTTTTTACACGTTTTTATGCTTGTGTTATGACCCGAATAAAAATATAACCGATTTAATGAAACCGAACTGATCCAACAACACGATTTACACGTTTAGTCCCATTTCATCCGTTTCCATACGTTTTTACCAATTTTTTTTTGGTTTTACATGTTTTTTATGCATGTGTTATGACTCGAACAAAAATATAACCGATTTAATGAAACCGAACTGATCCAACAACACGATTTACATGTTTTGTCCCTTTTCATCCGTTTCCATACGTTTTTACCCATTTCTGTTGGTTTTTACACGTTTTTTATGCATGTGTTATGACCTGAATAAAAATATAACCGATTTAATGAAACCGAACTGATCCAACAACACGATTTACCCGTTTAGTCCCTTTTCATCCGTTTCCGTACATTTTTATCCAATTCTGTTTGTTTTAACACATTTTTTATGCTTGTTTTATGACCCGAAAAATAATATAACCGATTTAATAAAACCGAACTGATCCAACAACACGATTTACACGTTCAGTACCTTTTCATCCGTTTCCATACGTTTTTACCCATTTCTGTTTGTTTTTACACGTTTTTTATGCATGTGTTATGGCCCGAATAAAAATATACCTGATTTAATGAAATCAAACTGATCCAACAATACGATTTACGCGTTTAGTCCCTTTTCACCCGTTTCCATACGTTTTTATTCATTTCTTTTTGTTTTTACACGTTTTTTATGCTTGTGTTATGACCCGAATAAAAGTATAACCGATTTAATGAAACCGAACTGATCCAACAACACGATTTACACGTTTAGTCCCATTTCATCCGTTTCCATACGTTTTTACCAATTTTTGTTTGTTTTTACACGTTTTTTATGCATGTGTTATGACCCGAATAAAAATATAACCGATTTAATGAAACCGAACTGATCCAACAACACGATTTACACGTTTTGTCCCTTTTCATCCGTTTCCGTACTTTTTTACCCATTTCTGTTGGTTTTTACACGTTTTTTATGCATGTGTTATGACCTGAATAAAAATATAACCGATTTAATGAAAACGATCTGATCCAACAACACGATTTACACGTTTAGTCCATTTTGATCCGTTTCCATACATTTTTACCCATTTCTGTTTGTTTTTACACGTTTTTTATGCTTGTGTTATGACCCGAATAAAAATAAAACTGATTTAATTAAACCGAACTGATCCAACAACAAGATTTACACGTTTAGTCCCTTTTCATCCGTTTCCATACGTTTTTACCCATTTCTGTTTGTTTTTACACGTTTTTATGCATGTGTTATGACCCGAATAAAAATATAACGATTAAATGAAACCGAGCTGATCCAACAATATGATTTACACGTTTAGTCCATTTTCATCCGTTTCCATACGTTTTTACCCATTTTTGTTTGTTTTTACACGTTTTTTACGCATGTGTTATGACCCAAATAAAAGTATAACTGATTTAATGAAACCGAACTTATCCAACAGCACGATTTACACGTTTAGTCCCATTTCATCCTTTTCCATACGTTTTTACCAATTTTTGTTTGTTTTTAAACGTTTTTTATGCATGTGTTATGACCCGAATAAAAATATAACCGATTTAATGAAACCGAACTGATCCAACAACACGATTTACACGTTTTGTCCCTTTTCATCCGTTTCCATACGTTTTTACCCATTTCTGTTTGTTTTTACACGTTTTTTATGCATGTGTTATGACCCGAATAAAAATATAACTGATTTAATGAAACCGAACTGATCCAACAACACGATTTACACGTTTAGTCCCTTTTCATCCGTTTCCATACGCTTTTACCAATTTTTGTTTGTTTTTACACGTTTTTTATGCATGTGTTATAACCCGAATAAAAATATAACCGATTTAATGAAACCGAACTGATCCAACAACAAGATTTACACGTTTAGTCTCTTTTCATCTGTTTCCATACATTTTTACCCAATTCTGTTTGTTTTTACACGTTTTTTATGCTTATTTTTTGACCCGAATAAAAATATAACCGATTTAATAAAACCGAACTGATCCAACAACACGATTTACACGTTTAGTCCCTTTTCATCCGTTTCCATACGTTTTTACACATTTCTGTTTGTTTTTACACGTTTTTTATGCATGTGTTATGACCCGAATAATAATATAACCGTTTTAATGAAACCGAACAGATCCAACAACACGATTTACACATTTATTCCCTTTTCATCTGTTTCCATGCGTTTTTACCAATTTCTGTTTGTTTTTACACGTTTTTTATGCATGTGTTATGGCCCGAATAAAAATATACCTGATTAAATGAATCCGAACAGATCCAACAACACGATTTACACGTTTAGTCCCTTTTCACCCATTTCCATACGTTTTTACCCATTTCTGTTTGTTTTTACACGTTTTTTATGCTTGTGTTATGACCCGAATAAAAATATAACCGATTTAATGAAACCGAACTGATCCAACAACACGATTTACACGTTTAGTCCCATTTCGTCCGTTTCCATACGTTTTTACCAACTTTTGTTTGGTTTTACATGTTTTTTATGCATGTGTTATGACCCGAACAAAAATATAACCGATTTAATGAAACCGAACTGATCCAACAACACGATTTACACATTTTGTTCCTTTTCATCCGTTTCCATACGACTTTACCCATTTCTGTTGGTTTTTACACGTTTTTTATGCATGTGTTATGACCTGAATAAAAATATAACCGATTTAATGAAAACGAACTGATCCAACAACACGATTTACACGTTTAGTCCCCTTTGATCCGTTTCCATACATTTTTACCCATTTCTGTTTGTTTTTACACGTTTTTTATGCTTGTGTTATGACCCGAATAAAAATAAAACTGATTTAATGAAACCGAACTGATCCAACAACACAATTTACACGTTTAGTCCCTTTTCATCCATTTCCATATGTTTTTACCCATTTCTGTTTGTTTTTACACGTTTTTTATGCATGTGTTACGACCCAAATAAAAATATAACGATTAAATGAAACCGTGCTGATCCAACAACATGATTTACACGTTTAGTCCATTTTCATCCATTTCCATACGTTTTTACCCATTTCTGTTCGTTTTTACACGTTTTTTATGCATGTGTTATGACCCGAATAAAAATATAACCGATTTAATGAAACCGAACTGATCCAACAACACGATTTACACGTTTAGTGCCTTTTCATCCGTTTCCATACATTTTTACCCAATTCTGTTTGTTTTTACACGTTTTTTATGCTTACTTTTTGACCCGAATAAAAATATAACCGATTTAATAAAACCGAACTGATCCAACAACACGTTTTACACGTTTAGTCCCTTTTCATCCGTTTCCATACGTTTTTACCCATTTCTGTTTGTTTTTACACGTTTTTTATGCATGTGTTATGACCCGAATAATAATATAACCGTTTTAATGAAACCGAACAGATCCAACAACACGATTTACACGTTTAGTCCCTTTTCATCCGTTTCCATGTGTTTTTACCAATTTCTGTTTGTTTTTACACGTTTTTTATGCATGTGTTATGGCCAGAATAAAAATATACCTGATTTAATGAATCCGAACAGATCCAACAACACGATTTACACGTTTAGTCCCTTTTCACCCGTTTCCTTACGTTTTTACACATTTCTGTTTGTTTTTACACGTTTTTATGCTTGTGTTATGACCCGAATAAAAATATAACCGATTTAATGAAACCGAACTGATCCAACAACACGATTTACACGTTTAGTCCCATTTCATCCGTTTCCATACGTTTTTACCAATTTTTTTTTGGTTTTACATGTTTTTTATGCATGTGTTATGACTCGAACAAAAATATAACCGATTTAATGAAACCGAACTGATCCAACAACACGATTTACATGTTTTGTCCCTTTTCATCCGTTTCCATACGTTTTTACCCATTTCTGTTGGTTTTTACACGTTTTTTATGCATGTGTTATGACCTGAATAAAAATATAACCGATTTAATGAAACCGAACTGATCCAACAACACGATTTACCCGTTTAGTCCTTTTTCATCCGTTTCCGTACATTTTTATCCAATTCTGTTTGTTTTAACATGTTTTTTATGCTTGTTTTATGACCCGAAAAATAATATAACCGATTTAATAAAACCGAACTGATCCAACAACACGATTTACACGTTCAGTACCTTTTCATCCGTTTCCATACGTTTTTACCCATTTCTGTTTGTTTTTACACGTTTTTTATGCATGTGTTATGGCCCGAATAAAAATATACCTGATTTAATGAAATCAAACTGATCCAACAATACGATTTACGCGTTTAGTCCCTTTTCACCCGTTTCCATACGTTTTTATTCATTTCTTTTTGTTTTTACACGTTTTTTATGCTTGTGTTATGACCCGAATAAAAGTATAACCGATTTAATGAAACCGAACTGATCCAACAACACGATTTACACGTTTAGTCCCATTTCATCCGTTTCCATACGTTTTTACCAATTTTTGTTTGTTTTTACACGTTTTTTATGCATGTGTTATGACCCGAATAAAAATATAACCGATTTAATGAAACCGAACTGATCCAACAACACGATTTACACGTTTTGTCCCTTTTCATCCGTTTCCGTACTTTTTTACCCATTTCTGTTGGTTTTTACACGTTTTTTATGCATGTGTTATGACCTGAATAAAAATATAACCGATTTAATGAAAACGATCTGATCCAACAACACGATTTACACGTTTAGTCCATTTTGATCCGTTTCCATACATTTTTACCCATTTCTGTTTGTTTTTACACGTTTTTTATGCTTGTGTTATGACCCGAATAAAAATAAAACTGATTTAATTAAACCGAACTGATCCAACAACAAGATTTACACGTTTAGTCCCTTTTCATCCGTTTCCATACGTTTTTACCCATTTCTGTTTGTTTTTACACGTTTTTATGCATGTGTTATGACCCGAATAAAAATATAACGATTAAATGAAACCGAGCTGATCCAACAATATGATTTACACGTTTAGTCCATTTTCATCCGTTTCCATACGTTTTTACCCATTTTTGTTTGTTTTTACACGTTTTTTACGCATGTGTTATGACCCAAATAAAAGTATAACTGATTTAATGAAACCGAACTTATCCAACAGCACGATTTACACGTTTAGTCCCATTTCATCCTTTTCCATACGTTTTTACCAATTTTTGTTTGTTTTTAAACGTTTTTTATGCATGTGTTATGACCCGAATAAAAATATAACCGATTTAATGAAACCGAACTGATCCAACAACACGATTTACACGTTTTGTCCCTTTTCATCCGTTTCCATACGTTTTTACCCATTTCTGTTTGTTTTTACACGTTTTTTATGCATGTGTTATGACCCGAATAAAAATATAACTGATTTAATGAAACCGAACTGATCCAACAACACGATTTACACGTTTAGTCCCTTTTCATCCGTTTCCATACGCTTTTACCAATTTTTGTTTGTTTTTACACGTTTTTTATGCATGTGTTATAACCCGAATAAAAATATAACCGATTTAATGAAACCGAACTGATCCAACAACAAGATTTACACGTTTAGTCTCTTTTCATCTGTTTCCATACATTTTTACCCAATTCTGTTTGTTTTTACACGTTTTTTATGCTTATTTTTTGACCCGAATAAAAATATAACCGATTTAATAAAACCGAACTGATCCAACAACACGATTTACACGTTTAGTCCCTTTTCATCCGTTTCCATACGTTTTTACACATTTCAGTTTGTTTTTACACGTTTTTTATGCATGTGTTATGACCCGAATAATAATATAACCGTTTTAATGAAACCGAACAGATCCAACAACACGATTTACACATTTATTCCCTTTTCATCTGTTTCCATGCGTTTTTACCAATTTCTGTTTGTTTTTACACGTTTTTTATGCATGTGTTATGGCCCGAATAAAAATATACCTGATTAAATGAATTCGAACAGATCCAACAACACGATTTACACGTTTAGTCCCTTTTCACCCATTTCCATACGTTTTTACCCATTTCTGTTTGTTTTTACACGTTTTTTATGCTTGTGTTATGACCCGAATAAAAATATAACCGATTTAATGAAACCGAACTGATCCAACAACACGATTTACACGTTTAGTCCCATTTCGTCCGTTTCCATACGTTTTTACCAACTTTTGTTTGGTTTTACATGTTTTTTATGCATGTGTTATGACCCGAACAAAAATATAACCGATTTAATGAAACCGAACTGATCCAACAACACGATTTACACATTTTGTTCCTTTTCATCCGTTTCCATACGACTTTACCCATTTCTGTTGGTTTTTACACGTTTTTTATGCATGTGTTATGACCTGAATAAAAATATAACCGATTTAATGAAAACGAACTGATCCAACAACACGATTTACACGTTTAGTCCCCTTTGATCCGTTTCCATACATTTTTACCCATTTCTGTTTGTTTTTACACGTTTTTTATGCTTGTGTTATGACCCGAATAAAAATAAAACTGATTTAATGAAACCGAACTGATCCAACAACACAATTTACACGTTTAGTCCCTTTTCATCCATTTCCATATGTTTTTACCCATTTCTGTTTGTTTTTACACGTTTTTTATGCATGTGTTACGACCCAAATAAAAATATAACGATTAAATGAAACCGTGCTGATCCAACAACATGATTTACACGTTTAGTCCATTTTCATCCATTTCCATACGTTTTTACCCATTTCTGTTCGTTTTTACACGTTTTTTATGCATGTGTTATGACCCGAATAAAAATATAACCGATTTAATGAAACCGAACTGATCCAACAACACGATTTACACGTTTAGTGCCTTTTCATCCGTTTCCATACATTTTTACCCAATTCTGTTTGTTTTTACACGTTTTTTATGCTTACTTTTTGACCCGAATAAAAATATAACCGATTTAATAAAACCGAACTGATCCAACAACACGTTTTACACGTTTAGTCCCTTTTCATCCGTTTCCATACGTTTTTACCCATTTCTGTTTGTTTTTACACGTTTTTTATGCATGTGTTATGACCCGAATAATAATATAACCGTTTTAATGAAACCGAACAGATCCAACAACACGATTTACACGTTTAGTCCCTTTTCATCCGTTTCCATGTGTTTTTACCAATTTCTGTTTGTTTTTACACGTTTTTTATGCATGTGTTATGGCCAGAATAAAAATATACCTGATTTAATGAATCCGAACAGATCCAACAACACGATTTACACGTTTAGTCCCTTTTCACCCGTTTCCTTACGTTTTTACACATTTCTGTTTGTTTTTACACGTTTTTATGCTTGTGTTATGACCCGAATAAAAATATAACCGATTTAATGAAACCGAACTGATCCAACAACACGATTTACACGTTTAGTCCCATTTCATCCGTTTCCATACGTTTTTACCAATTTTTTTTTGGTTTTACATGTTTTTTATGCATGTGTTATGACTCGAACAAAAATATAACCGATTTAATGAAACCGAACTGATCCAACAACACGATTTACATGTTTTGTCCCTTTTCATCCGTTTCCATACGTTTTTACCCATTTCTGTTGGTTTTTACACGTTTTTTATGCATGTGTTATGACCTGAATAAAAATATAACCGATTTAATGAAACCGAACTGATCCAACAACACGATTTACCCGTTTAGTCCTTTTTCATCCGTTTCCGTACATTTTTATCCAATTCTGTTTGTTTTAACATGTTTTTTATGCTTGTTTTATGACCCGAAATATAATATAACCGATTTAATAAAACCGAACTGATCCAACAACACGATTTACACGTTCAGTACCTTTTCATCCGTTTCCATACGTTTTTACCCATTTCTGTTTGTTTTTACACGTTTTTTATGCATGTGTTATGGCCCGAATAAAAATATACCTGATTTAATGAAATCAAACTGATCCAACAATACGATTTACGCGTTTAGTCCCTTTTCACCCGTTTCCATACGTTTTTATTCATTTCTTTTTGTTTTTACACGTTTTTTATGCTTGTGTTATGACCCGAATAAAAGTATAACCGATTTAATGAAACCGAACTGATCCAACAACACGATTTACACGTTTAGTCCCATTTCATCCGTTTCCATACGTTTTTACCAATTTTTGTTTGTTTTTACACGTTTTTTATGCATGTGTTATGACCCGAATAAAAATATAACCGATTTAATGAAACCGAACTGATCCAACAACACGATTTACACGTTTTGTATCTTTTCATCCGTTTCCGTACTTTTTTACCCATTTCTGTTGGTATTTACACGTTTTTTATGCATGTGTTATAACCTGAATAAAAATATAACCGATTTAATGAAAACGAACTGATCCAACAACACGATTTACACGTTTAGTCCATTTTGATCCGTTTCCATACATTTTTACCCATTTCTGTTTGTTTTTACACGTTTTTTATGCTTGTGTTATGACCCGAATAAAAATAAAACTGATTTAATTAAACCGAACTGATCCAACAACAAGATTTACACGTTTAGTCCCTTTTCATCCGTTTCCATACGTTTTTACCCATTTCTGTTTGTTTTTACACGTTTTTATGCATGTGTTATGACCCGAATAAAAATATAACGATTAAATGAAACCGAGCTGATCCAACAATATGATTTACACGTTTAGTCCATTTTCATCCGTTTCCATACGTTTTTACCCATTTTTGTTTGTTTTTACACGTTTTTTACGCATGTGTTATGACCCAAATAAAAGTATAACTGATTTAATGAAACCGAACTTATCCAACAGCACGATTTACACGTTTAGTCCCATTTCATCCGTTTCCATACGTTTTTACCAATTTTTGTTTGTTTTTAAACGTTTTTTATGCATGTGTTATGACCCGAATAAAAATATAACCGATTTAATGAAACCGAACTGATCCAACAACACGATTTACACGTTTTGTCCCTTTTCATCCGTTTCCATACGTTTTTACCCATTTCTGTTTGTTTTTACACGTTTTTTATGCATGTGTTATGACCCGAATAAAAATATAACCGATTTAATGAAACCGAACAGATCCAACAACACGATTTACACGTTTAGTCCCTTTTCATCCGTTTCCATGTGTTTTTACCAATTTCTGTTTGTTTTTACACGTTTTTTATGCATGTGTTATGGCCAGAATAAAAATATACCTGATTTAATGAATCCGAACAGATCCAACAACACGATTTACACGTTTAGTCCCTTTTCACCCGTTTCCTTACGTTTTTACACATTTCTGTTTGTTTTTACACGTTTTTATGCTTGTGTTATGACCCGAATAAAAATATAACCGATTTAATGAAACCGAACTGATCCAACAACACGATTTACACGTTTAGTCCCTTTTCATCCTTTTCCATACGTTTTTACCAATTTTTGTTTGTTTTTAAACGTTTTTTATGCATGTGTTATGACCCGAATAAAAATATAACCGATTTAATGAAACCGAACTGATCCAACAACACGATTTACACGTTTTGTCCCTTTTCATCCGTTTCCATACGTTTTTACCCATTTCTGTTTGTTTTTACACGTTTTTTATGCATGTGTTATGACCCGAATAAAAATATAACCGATTTAATGAAACCGAACAGATCCAACAACACGATTTACACGTTTAGTCCCTTTTCATCCGTTTCCATGTGTTTTTACCAATTTCTGTTTGTTTTTACACGTTTTTTATGCATGTGTTATGGCCAGAATAAAAATATACCTGATTTAATGAATCCGAACAGATCCAACAACACGATTTACACGTTTAGTCCCTTTTCACCCGTTTCCTTACGTTTTTACACATTTCTGTTTGTTTTTACACGTTTTTATGCTTGTGTTATGACCCGAATAAAAATATAACCGATTTAATGAAACCGAACTGATCCAACAACACGATTTACACGTTTAGTCCCTTTTCATCCTTTTCCATACGTTTTTACCAATTTTTGTTTGTTTTTAAACGTTTTTTATGCATGTGTTATGACCCGAATAAAAATATAACCGATTTAATGAAACCGAACTGATCCAACAACACGATTTACACGTTTTTTCCCTTTTCATCCGTTTCCATACGTTTTTAACCATTTCTGTTTGTTTTTACACGTTTTTTATGCATGTGTTATGACCCGAATAAAAATATAACCGATTTAATGAAACCGAACTGATCCAACAACACAATTTACACGTTTAGTCCCTTTTCATCCGTTTCCATACGCTTTTACCAATTTTTGTTTGTTTTTAAACGTTTTTTATGCATGTGTTATAACCCGAATAAAAATATAACCGATTTAATGAAACCGAACTGATCCAACAACAAGATTTACACGTTTAGTCCCTTTTCATCTGTTTGTTTTTACACGTTTTTTATGCATGTGTTATATATGTCTTGCATAATGTACATGATGTAGTACTTAGTATATAGTGTAATTCTTTGAATATAAGTGGTCTATGAAACATGTATAGGTTGTAAATCTCTTACTACCGTTCGGGCCGACATAATTCAGAAGTCATGGAGTAAACGTTCGAGGAGCCAGGACACTTTAACTCGTAAATCCACAACTCGTCTCGACGGCTTACTCAATGAACTCCTCACATGAGGCTCCCTACTATTGTAGTATTCGATAACATATATATATATATATATATATATATATATATATATAAGCTTTGATCTTTAATAGTTATATGGTCTTTAGCCGTGGCTTTGCCGTGACCTTGGTCATTGTTACCATGGTCTTGAGACTCAACCTTGGCTTTAGCCATGGTTGTGGTCTTGGCTTTAGGTCATTAGACCTCTTGGTCTTAGTAAATCATAACCATTATATAGTAACTTTGGTCTAAAAATGAGCTGTTAAGAATTTGAAGAAATTTATCACTCAGAAAGCATTTTCAGGTCTCGAGCTTCTTTGTTCCTGAACGAAAACGTCGTTCCGGACAACTTTCGTGTTTTAACTTTTTGATGAATCGGACCAGAAGTGGGACTTTCAAAATCGTAATTTGATCAGAATGCAATTTAGGCAGATTTGCCGTTTTGGTTTCGCTAACTTCAAATGGTCATAACTTTTGACTCGTGTACTCGTTTTGGGTGATTCAAATTGCTATGTTTTCCTTGTTAAGTCCTCTTTAACAGTAAGTAAGTGTCAAATATCAAAGTTATACTATTGTGGTCGTGGTTTTCCATAAAAATCACTAGTTTGCTTGTTTGCTTGTCATAAGTTAACATATGTATACCAATACTTGTTTTATCCATTTTTAAACATCATGAACACAATACAAAGACCATATATAGCATGAAAGAAACATAATAAGCATTAAATGATATTGAGCAAGAAAGTGTATAAGGGTTTGCTTACAACTTTTGGCTTTCTAAAGAAAGGTAAGTAACTAGTAAGGTACGGACTTTGTTAGACTTAAGCTTCACCCTTTGCAATCTATGATAAGCCGAGGTCATTTGAAGATTATAACGACGCCTTCTTGAAGTCCAAAGCTATTTGAAGATTATAACGACGTCTTTTTGGAGACTTTAAAATTATAACAACTTTTCTTAGAAAATTTCCAAGATTGAAGATCAAACACTAGTTTTCTTTCAAAAACTAGTTAACTTTCTTACAAAATATAAGAGAAGTGCCTTAGGTTTTAGGACTTGAAGGTTATAAGAAGGTGTGGTGCAAGTTTTCTATGTGTTTTAGCTTGGTATTTATAGGGTAGGAAAAATAGTTAACCATATATTGGGTTAGAATTTAACCATG
The DNA here is from genome assembly GCA_030686995.1 of Artemisia argyi. Classification (NCBI taxonomy): domain Eukaryota; kingdom Viridiplantae; phylum Streptophyta; class Magnoliopsida; order Asterales; family Asteraceae; genus Artemisia; species Artemisia argyi. The sequence goes on from CM060703.1 coordinate 105,512,934, forward strand.
GTTAGTTTAAGACACTTGTAAACATCCTAGAGATCAATGGTCAAGATCAAGCCACAAAATGGTGACTCCTACCCCCTAAGTCTGTTTATACATGATAAGGGTGACTAGATGAGTAGTCATGGTCTTTGGATGATAATATCCTAAGTATGTAGCTAGTTTTGACTCCGTAAATTGCTAACCGTAAGTTTTTAGGCCACGAAACGTAAAACCGGGTATCCTAAAAATATGAAACTTGAAAGTATGGTCAAACATGTCAATATAGTCCATAATAAAATATAAAATGAGTGGTAGGTTCTATCGGGTGCGAAAACCCTGCTAAAAACTGGAAACACGGGTCTAAAACGCGCAATTCGCGTAAAACGCTGAGCTGAAAAACGTAAAATTCCGAAACTTTTGGAATTGTCCTAAAATGATAGAAAATCATATTTCTATTGTTTATAATGTTTTATGGATATATCGGGATGCTAGAAGGACGTTTAAACCTAAAAGTAAATCTCGGACACGGCTTTGTGATTTTTGCAGAAATGATCCGACGAGCGTCAAACTCTCGGATTATCGTTAAAATAGTTTAACTTACGAGAATATGAAATAAAAATTTCTGAGATGAATAGTGAAAAGTGAATAGTAAAAAGTGAATAGTAAAAGTGAATAGTAAAAAGTGAATAGTGAAATTTTCGGGAATAAAAGTTAACCTGAAATTGCGAATTGTTACAGTCTCTACCCCTTAAGAAGAACTTCGTCCCGAAGTTCAGTTGACGTTAACTACTTACAGTGTGTCTAAGAGAATCCGGGATTCCAGGATCTCTAAAATAGTGGTGTTCCCTCTGATTCGTCTAAGATTCTGGTTAAGGAGTTGTATCGGCTACAATTAAGCCCACTTATTTATAACACATTACTTACATAAAGAAGCGTCCAAATTTATGTAAGTAAGGTCTCATAAACTTATGGTTCGGTGATTTACAATTTCCTTATTTAAATGAAGAGGCGTCCCAATCCATTTAAATAAGGAGATTCTAAAACATCCTACTTAAGAATTTCCGACACAAAATCCGCCTTCTGAGGCAGATGGTAAGATAATCCAGTCATCAAATCCCTAAAGCTAAGCAATAATATTATTTAACTCAAATCTTGTGTCTCATCAAACACAAGATTAAGTTAACTAATTAGTTATTACTGAGCTCCATGTTTTTAATGACTCGACGAATCTCTGGGGCTCCTTATAATACTAAAGTCACATCATCTAACAGCGTGGAACTAAGCAAACCTCTAACCAAAAAGCATATGTGTATGTATTGTGTGTAAGGCAAATAAAGAGGAAGGTCCCAACGTATATAGCAGTTATAGTCTAGGCACTAAATGCAACCTAGTTCTCTATAACCAAGGCTCTGGTACCAATCTGTAACACCCCCAAAATACCGCAGCGGAAGACTGTGTCACAGGGGTGCTACTTCATAATACAAAGTACAAGTTATAGAAAACGAACTCTAAATGAGACGTTTTGAAAAGTTACCATTCGATTAATGAATTCAAAGTTACCAACATGAGATTTCAAAGTATGATACATAAATGTATACAAAATGTTTGAATGGTAAATGATAAAAGCGTAAGTCTTCAGAATATGCAGCTTGACTCTAAGTTCCACGCACTAGCTATCGCCTTATAGACCTGAGATAACATGCTAAAGTGTCAACACAATGGTTGGTGAGTTCATAGAGTTTGTCTTAAAACAGTTGAAAAAGCCTTAAAGAATGATCACACAGCAAAGGCATCGTGAATCCACTCAGTTACAAGTCCCGCCATAAGAGACTTGCAACCTGTGTGTTCACAACCCACTGCTAACATATATAGTATGAATAAGACATGTATAAGTTCATCAAGACAATTTAAGCAATTAGAAGTGAGTCTATACTTCATCTCCGAAGACCTCACTTTTATGATGTATCCAACATTCGCAAATGTTAGGATGTATCAAAGACAACTGGGAGTCAATTCCCAAAGACAACTGGGAGCCACTTCCCAAAGACAACTGGGAGTCAATTCCCAAAGACAACTACTAGTCAATAAATAGAATAACGCAATTAAGTATAACGCAGTCATGTATGTAAGCAATCAAGTATAACACAGTCAAGTATAGACGTTTTGAGTATTTGTACAAGTAAACAAGTTGTTTGAGCATGTATCCCCCCCAATAGTTAAAACAAGTACGAAAAGAGTAGGGGCTATGACTCACCTTAAGTCTATGTAATGAGAAATGAAAGTGGTAGTCGAATCGCGAAAGTCTCTAAGAGCAGCCTATAATAGAACGTTGCGACTTAGGTTTGGAGTAACGTCTAAGAATACGACGAATTGCCTATATATGTCTTGCATAATGTTCATGATGTAGTACTTAGTATATAGTGTAATTCTTTGAATATAAGTGGTCTATGAAACATGTATAGGTTGTAAATCTCTTACTACCGTTCGGGCCGACATAATTCAGAAGTCATGGAGTAAACGTTCGAGGAGCCAGGACACTTTAACTCGTAAATCCACAACTCGTCTCGACGGCTTACTCAATGAACTCCTCACATGAGGCTCCCTACTATTGTAGTATTCGATAACATATATATATATATATATATATATATATATATATATATATAAGCTTTGATCTTTAATAGTTATATGGTCTTTAGCCGTGGCTTTGCCGTGACCTTGGTCATTGTTACCATGGTCTTGAGACTCAACCTTGGCTTTAGCCATGGTTGTGGTCTTGGCTTTAGGTCATTAGACCTCTTGGTCTTAGTAAATCATAACCATTATATAGTAACTTTGGTCTAAAAATGGGCTGTTAAGAATTTGAAGAAATTTATCACTCAGAAAGCATTTTCAGGTCTCGAGCTTCTTTGTTCCTGAACGAAAACGTCGTTCCGGACAACTTTCGTGTTTTAACTTTTTGATGAATCGGACCAGAAGTGGGACTTTCAAAATCATAATTTGATCAGAATGCAATTTAGGCAGATTTGCCGTTTTGGTTTCGCTAACTTCAAATGGTCATAACTTTTGACTCGTGTACTCGTTTTGGGTGATTCAAATTGCTATGTTTTCCTTGTTAAGTCCTCTTTAACAGTAAGTAAGTGTCAAATATCAAAGTTATACTATTGTGGTCGTGGTTTTCCATAAAAATCACTAGTTTGCTTGTTTGCTTGTCATAAGTTAACATATGTATACCAATACTTGTTTTATCCATTTTTAAACATCATGAACACAATACAAAGACCATATATAGCATGAAAGAAACATAATAAGCATTAAATGATATTGAGCAAGAAAGTGTATAAGGGTTTGCTTACAACTTTTGGCTTTCTAAAGAAAGGTAAGTAACTAGTAAGGTACGGACTTTGTTAGACTTAAGCTTCACCCTTTGCAATCTATGATAAGCCGAGGTCATTTGAAGATTATAACGACGCCTTCTTGAAGTCCAAAGCTATTTGAAGATTATAACGACGTCTTTTTGGAGACTTTAAAATTATAACAACTTTTCTTAGAAAATTTCCAAGATTGAAGATCAAACACTAGTTTTCTTTCAAAAACTAGTTAACTTTCTTACAAAATATAAGAGAAGTGCCTTAGGTTTTAGGACTTGAAGGTTATAAGAAGGTGTGGTGCAAGTTTTCTATGTGTTTTAGCTTGGTATTTATAGGGTAGGAAAAATAGTTAACCATATATTGGGTTAGAATTTAACCATGGTTAGTTTAAGACACTTGTAAACATCCTAGAGATCAATGGTCAAGATCAAGCCACAAAATGGTGACTCCTACCCCCCTAAGTCGGTTTATACATGATAAGGGTGACTAGATGAGTAGTCATGGTCTTTGGATGATAATATCCTAAGTATGTAGCTAGTTTTGACTCCGTAAATTGCTAACCGTAAGTTTTTAGGCCACGAAACGTAAAACCGGGTATCCTAAAAATATGAAACTTGAAAGTATGGTCAAACATGTCAATATAGTCCATAATAAAATATAAAATGAGTGGTAGGTTCTATCGGGTGCGAAAACCCTGCTAAAAACTGGAAACACGGGTCTAAAACGCGCAATTCGCGTAAAACGCTGAGCTGAAAAACGTAAAATTCCGAAACTTTTGGAATTGTCCTAAAATGATAGAAAATCATATTTCTATTGTTTATAATGTTTTATTGATATATCGGGATGCTAGAAGGACGTTTAAACCTAAAAGTAAATCTCGGACACGGCTTTGTGATTTTTGCAGAAATGATCCGACGAGCGTCAAACTCTCGGATTATCGTTAAAATAGTTTAACTTACGAGAATATGAAATAAAAATTTCTGAGATGAATAGTGAAAAGTGAATAGTAAAAAGTGAATAGTAAAAGTGAATAGTAAAAAGTGAATAGTGAAATTTTCGGGAATAAAAGTTAACCTGAAATTGCGAATTGTTACAGTCTCTACCCCTTAAGAAGAACTTCGTCCCGAAGTTCAGTTGACGTTAACTACTTACAGTGTGTCTAAGAGAATCCGGGATTCCAGGATCTCTAAAATAGTGGTGTTCCCTCTGATTCGTCTAAGATTCTGGTTAAGGAGTTGTATCGGCTACAATTAAGCCCACTTATTTATAACACATTACTTACATAAAGAAGCGTCCAAATTTATGTAAGTAAGGTCTCATAAACTTATGGTTCGGTGATTTACAATTTCTTTATTTAAATGAAGAGGCGTCCCAATCCATTTAAATAAGGAGATTCTAAAACATCCTACTTAAGAATTTCCGACACAAAATCCGCCTTCTGAGGCAGATGGTAAGATAATCCAGTCATCAAATCCCTAAAAGTGAATAGTAAAAAGTGAATAGTGAAATTTTCGGGAATAAAAGTTAACCTGAAATTGCGAATTGTTACAGAACTGATCCAACAACACGATTTTCACGTTTAGTGCCTTTTCATCCGTTTCGATACATTTTTACCCAATTCTGTTTGTTTTTACACTTTTTTTATGCTTACTTTTTGACCCGAATAAAAATATAACCGATTTAATAAAACCGAACTGATCCAACAACACGATTTACACGTTTAGTCCCTTTTCATCCGTTTCCATACGTTTTTACCCATTTCTGTTTGTTTTTACACGTTTTTTATGCATGTGTTATGACCCGAATAATAATATAACCGTTTTAATGAAACCGAACAGATCCAACAACACGATTTACACGTTTAGTCCCTTTTCATCCGTTTCCATGTGTTTTTACCAATTTCTGTTTGTTTTTACACGTTTTTTATGCATGTGTTATGGCCCGAATAAAAATATACCTGATTTAATGAATCTGAACAGATCAAACAACACGATTTACACGTTTAGTCCCATTTCACCCGTTTCCATACGTTTTTACACATTTCTGTTTGTTTTTACACGTTTTTTATGCTTGTGTTATGACCCGAATAAAAATATAACCGATTTAATGAAACCGAACTGATCCAACAACACGATTTACACGTTTAGTCCCATTTCATCCGTTTCCATACGTTTTTACCAATTTTTGTTTGGTTTTACATGTTTTTTATGCATGTGTTATGACCCGAACAAAAATATAACCGATTTAATGAAACCGAACTGATCCAACAACACGATTTACATGTTTTGTCCCTTTTCATCCGTTTCCATACGTTTTTACCCATTTCTGTTGGTTTTTACACGTTTTTTATGCATGTGTTATGACCTGAATAAAAATATAACCGATTTAATGAAAACGAACTGATCCAACAACACGATTTACACGTTTAGTCCCTTTTGATCCGTTTCCATACATTTTTACCCATTTCTGTTTGTTTTTACACGTTTTTTATGCATGTGTTATGACCCAAATAAAAATATAACGATTAAATGAAACCGTGCTGAACCAACAACATGATTTACACGTTTAGTCCATTTTCATCCATTTCCATACGTTTTTACCCATTTCTGTTCGTTTTTACACGTTTTTTACGCATGTGTTATGACCCGAATAAAAATATAACTGATTTAATGAAACCGACCTTATCCAACAGCACGTTTTACACGTTTAGTCCCATTTCATCCGTTTCCATACGTTTTTACCAACTTTTGTTTGTTTTTACACGTTTTTTATGCATGTGTTATGACCCGAATAAAAATCTAACCGATTTAATGAAACCGAACAGATCCAACAACACGATTTACATGTTTTGTCCCTTTTCATCCGTTTCCATACGTTTTTACCAATTTCTGTTTGTTTTTTACACGTTTTTTATGCATGTGTTATGACCCGAATAAAAATATAACCGATTTAATGAAACCGAACTGATCCAACAACACGATTTACACGTTTAGTCCCTTTTCATCCGTTTCCATACGTTTTTACCAATTTTTGTTTGTTTTTACACGTTTTTTATGCATGTATTATGACCCGAATAAAAATATAACCGATTTAATGAAACCGAACTGATCCAACAACACGATTTACACGTTTTGTCCCTTTTCATCCGTTTCCATACGTTTTTACCCATTTTTGTTTGTTTTTACACGTTTTTTATGCATGTGTTATGACCCGAATAAAAATATAACCGATTTAATGAAACCGAACTGATCCAACAACACGATTTACACGTTTAGTGCCTTTTCATCCGTTTCCATACATTTTTACCCAATTCTGTTTGTTTTTACACGTTTTTTATGCTTACTTTTTGACCCGAATAAAAATATAACCGATTTAATAAAACCGAACTGATCCAACAACACGATTTACACGTTTAGTCCCTTTTCATCCGTTTCCATACGTTTTTACCCATTTCTGTTTGTTTTTACACGTTTTTTATGCATGTGTTATGACCCGAATAAAAATATAACCGATTTAATGAAACCGAACCGATCCAACAACACGATTTACACGTTTAGTCCCTTTTCATCCGTTTCCATACGTTTTTACCCATTTTTGTTTGTTTTTACACGTTTTTTATGCATGTGTTATGACCCGAATAAAAATATAACCGATTTAATGAAACCGAACTGATCCAACAACACGATTTACACGTTTAGTGCCTTTTCATCCGTTTCCATACATTTTTACCCAATTCTGTTTGTTTTTACACGTTTTTTATGCTTACTTTTTGACCCGAATAAAAATATAACCGATTTAATAAAACCGAATTGATCCAACAACACGATTTACACGTTTAGTCCCTTTTCATCCGTTTCCATACATTTTTACCCATTTCTGTTTGTTTTTACACGTTTTTTATGCATGTGTTATGACCCGAATAATAATATAACCGTTTTAATGAAACCGAACAGATCCAACAACCCGATTTACACGTTTAGTCCCTTTTCATCCGTTTCCATGTGTTTTTACCAATTTCTGTTTGTTTTTACACGTTTTTTATGCATGTGTTATGGCCCGAATAAAAATATACCTGATTTAATGAATCCGAACAGATCAAACAACACGATTTAGACGTTTAGTCCCTTTTCACCCGTTTCCATACGTTTTTACACATTTCTGTTTGTTTTTTACACGTTTTTTATGCTTGTGTTATGACCCGAATAAAAATATAACCGATTTAATGAAACCGAACTGATCCAACAACACGATTTACACGTTTAGTCCCATTTCATTCGTTTCCATACGTTTTTACCAATTTTTGTTTGTTTTTACACGTTTTTTATGCATGTGTTATGACCCGAATAAAAATCTAACCGATTTAATGAAACCGAACAGATCCAACAACACGATTTACACGTTTTGTCCCTTTTCATCCGTTTCCATACGTTTTTACCCATTTCTGTTTGTTTTTACACGTTTTTTATGCATGTGTTATGACCCGAATAAAAATATAACCGATTTAATGAAACCGAACTGATCCAACAACACGATTTACACGTTTCGTCCCTTTTCATCCGTTTCCATACGTTTTTACCAATTTTTGTTTGTTTTTACACGTTTTTTATGCATGTATTATGACCCGAATAAAAATATAACCGATTTAATGAAACCGAACTGATCCAACAACACGATTTACACGTTTTGTCCCTTTTCATCCGTTTCTATACGTTTTTACCCATTTTTGTTTGTTTTTACACGTTTTTTATGCATGTGTTATGACCCGAATAAAAATATAACCGATTTAATGAAACCGAACTGATCCAACAACACGATTTTCACGTTTAGTGCCTTTTCATCCGTTTCCATACATTTTTACCCAATTCTGTTTGTTTTTACACGTTTTTTATGCTTACTTTTTGACCCGAATTAAAATATAACCGATTTAATAAAACCGAACTTATCCAACAACACGATTTACACGTTTAGTCCCTTTCATCCGTTTCCATACGTTTTTACCCATTTCTGTTTGTTTTTACACGTTTTTTATGCATGTGTTATGACCCGAATAATAATATAACCGTTTTAATGAAACCGAACAGATCCAACAACACGATTTACACGTTTAGTCCCTTTTCATCCGTTTCCATGTGTTTTTACCAATTTCTGTTTGTTTTTACACGTTTTTTATGCATGTGTTATGGCCCGAATAAAAATATACCTGATTTATTGAATCTGAACAGATCAAACAACACGATTTACACGTTTAGTCCCATTTCATCCGTTTCCATACGTTTTTACCAATTTTTGTTTGTTTTTACACGTTTTTTGTGCATGTGTTATGACCCGAATAAAAATATAACCGATTTAATGAAACCGAACTGATCCAACAACACGATTTACACGTTTAGTGCCTTTTCATCCGTTTCCATACATTTTTACCCAATTCTGTTTGTTTTTACACGTTTTTTATGCTTACTTTTTGACCCGAATAAAAATATAACCGATTTAATAAAACCGAACTGATCCAACAACACGATTTACACGTTTAGTCCCTTTTCATCCGTTTCCATACGTTTTTACCCATTTCTGTTTGTTTTTACACGTTTTTTATGCATGTGTTATGACCCGAATAATAATATAACCGTTTTAGTGAAACCGAACAGATCCAACAACACGATTTACACGTTTAGTCCCTTTTCATCCGTTTCCATGTGTTTTTACCAATTTCTGTTTGTTTTTACACGTTTTTTATGCATGTGTTATGGCCCGAATAAAAATATACCTGATTTAATGAATCCGAACAGATCAAACAACACGATTTAGACGTTTAGTCCCTTTTCACCCGTTTCCATACGTTTTTACACATTTCTGTTTGTTTTTACACGTTTTTTATGCTTGTGTTATGATCCGAATAAAAATATAACCGATTTAATGAAACCGAACTGATCCAACAACACGATTTACACGTTTAGTCCCATTTCATCCGTTTCCGTACGTTTTTACCAATTTTTGTTTGTTTTTACACGTTTTTTATGCATGTGTTATGACCCGAATAAAAATATAACCGATTTAATGAAACCGAACTGATCCAACAACACGATTTACACGTTTAGTCCCTTTTCATCCGTTTCCATACGTTTTTACCAATTTTTGTTTGTTTTTACACGTTTTTTATGCATGTATTATGACCCGAATAAAAATATAACCGATTTAATGAAACCGAACTGATCCAACAACACGATTTACACGTTTTGTCCCTTTTCATCCGTTTCCATACGTTTTTACCCATTTTTGTTTGTTTTTACACGTTTTTTATGCATGTGTTATGACCCGAATAAAAATATAACCGATTTAATGAAACCGAACTGATCCAACAACACGATTTACACGTTTAGTGCCTTTTCATCCGTTTCCATACATTTTTACCCAATTCTGTTTGTTTTTACACGTTTTTTATGCTTACTTTTTGACCCGAATAAAAATATAACCGATTTAATAAAACCGAACTGATCCAACAACACGATTTACACGTTTAGTCCCTTTTCATCCGTTTCCATACGTTTTTACCCATTTCTGTTTGTTTTTACACGTTTTTTATGCATGTGTTATGACCCGAATAAAAATATAACCGATTTAATGAAACCGAACCGATCCAACAACACGATTTACACGTTTAGTCCCTTTTCATCCGTTTCCATACGTTTTTACCCATTTTTGTTTGTTTTTACACGTTTTTTATGCATGTGTTATGACCCGAATAAAAATATAACCGATTTAATGAAACCGAACTGATCCAACAACACGATTTACACGTTTAGTGCCTTTTCATCCGTTTCCATACATTTTTACCCAATTCTGTTTGTTTTTACACGTTTTTTATGCTTACTTTTTGACCCGAATAAAAATATAACCGATTTAATAAAACCGAATTGATCCAACAACACGATTTACACGTTTAGTCCCTTTTCATCCGTTTCCATACATTTTTACCCATTTCTGTTTGTTTTTACACGTTTTTTATGCATGTGTTATGACCCGAATAATAATATAACCGTTTTAATGAAACCGAACAGATCCAACAACACGATTTACACGTTTAGTCCCTTTTCATCCGTTTCCATGTGTTTTTACCAATTTCTGTTTGTTTTTACACGTTTTTTATGCATGTGTTATGGCCCGAATAAAAATATACCTGATTTAATGAATCCGAACAGATCAAACAACACGATTTAGACGTTTAGTCCCTTTTCACCCGTTTCCATACGTTTTTACACATTTCTGTTTGTTTTTACACGTTTTTTATGCTTGTGTTATGACCCGAATAAAAATATAACCGATTTAATGAAACCGAACTGATCCAACAACACGATTTACACGTTTAGTCCCATTTCATTCGTTTCCATACGTTTTTACCAATTTTTGTTTGTTTTTACACGTTTTTTATGCATGTGTTATGACCCGAATAAAAATCTAACCGATTTAATGAAACCGAACAGATCCAACAACACGATTTACACGTTTTGTCCCTTTTCATCCGTTTCCATACGTTTTTACCCATTTCTGTTTGTTTTTACACGTTTTTTATGCATGTGTTATGACCCGAATAAAAATATAACCGATTTAATGAAACCGAACAGATCCAACAACACGATTTACACGTTTCGTCCCTTTTCATCCGTTTCCATAAGTTTTTACCAATTTTTGTTTGTTTTTACACGTTTTTTATGCATGTATTATGACCCGAATAAAAATATAACCGATTTAATGAAACCGAACTGATCCAACAACACGATTTACACGTTTTGTCCCTTTTCATCCGTTTCTATACGTTTTTACCCATTTTTGTTTGTTTTTACACGTTTTTTATGCATGTGTTATGACCCGAATAAAAATATAACCGATTTAATGAAACCGAACTGATCCAACAACACGATTTTCACGTTTAGTGCCTTTTCATCCGTTTCCATACATTTTTACCCAATTCTGTTTGTTTTTACACGTTTTTTATGCTTACTTTTTGACCCGAATTAAAATATAACCGATTTAATAAAACCGAACTTATCCAACAACACGATTTACACGTTTAGTCCCTTTCATCCGTTTCCATACGTTTTTACCCATTTCTGTTTGTTTTTACACGTTTTTTATGCATGTGTTATGACCCGAATAATAATATAACCGTTTTAATGAAACCGAACAGATCCAACAACACGATTTACACGTTTAGTCCCTTTTCATCCGTTTCCATGTGTTTTTACCAATTTCTGTTTGTTTTTACACGTTTTTTATGCATGTGTTATGGCCCGAATAAAAATATACCTGATTTATTGAATCTGAACAGATCAAACAACACGATTTACACGTTTAGTCCCATTTCATCCGTTTCCATACGTTTTTACCAATTTTTGTTTGTTTTTACACGTTTTTTGTGCATGTGTTATGACCCGAATAAAAATATAACCGATTTAATGAAACCGAACTGATCCAACAACACGATTTACACGTTTAGTGCCTTTTCATCCGTTTCCATACATTTTTACCCAATTCTGTTTGTTTTTACACGTTTTTTATGCTTACTTTTTGACCCGAATAAAAATATAACCGATTTAATAAAACCGAACTGATCCAACAACACGATTTACACGTTTAGTCCCTTTTCATCCGTTTCCATACGTTTTTACCCATTTCTGTTTGTTTTTACACGTTTTTTATGCATGTGTTATGACCCGAATAATAATATAACCGTTTTAGTGAAACCGAACAGATCCAACAACACGATTTACACGTTTAGTCCCTTTTCATCCGTTTCCATGTGTTTTTACCAATTTCTGTTTGTTTTTACACGTTTTTTATGCATGTGTTATGGCCCGAATAAAAATATACCTGATTTAATGAATCCGAACAGATCAAACAACACGATTTAGACGTTTAGTCCCTTTTCACCCGTTTCCATACGTTTTTACACATTTCTGTTTGTTTTTACACGTTTTTTATGCTTGTGTTATGACCCGAATAAAAATATAACCGATTTAATGAAACCGAACTGATCCAACAACACGATTTACACGTTTAGTCCCATTTCATCCGTTTCCGTACGTTTTTACCAATTTTTGTTTGTTTTTACACGTTTTTTATGCATGTGTTATGACCCGAATAAAAATCTAACCGATTTAATGAAACCGAACAGATCCAACAACACGATTTACACGTTTTGTCCCTTTTCATCCGTTTCCATACGTTTTTACCCATTTCTGTTTGTTTTTACACGTTTTTTATGCATGTGTTATGACCCGAATAAAAATATAACCGATTTAATGAAACCGAACTGATCCAACAACACGATTTACACGTTTCGTCCCTTTTCATCCGTTTCCATACGTTTTTACCAATTTTTGTTTGTTTTTACACGTTTTTTATGCATGTATTATGACCCGAATAAAAATATATCCGATTTAATGAAACCGAACTGATCTAACAACACGATTTACACGTTTTGTCCCTTTTCATCCGTTTCTATACGTTTTTACCCATTTTTGTTTGTTTTTACACGTTTTTTATGCATGTGTTATGACCCGAATAAAAATATAACCGATTTAATGAAACCGAACTGATCCAACAACACGATTTTCACGTTTAGTGCCTTTTCATCCGTTTCCATACATTTTTACCCAATTCTGTTTGTTTTTACACGTTTTTTATGCTTACTTTTTGACCCGAATAAAAATATAACCGATTTAATAAAACCGAACTGATCCAACAACACGATTTACACGTTTAGTCCTTTTTCATCCGTTTCCATACGTTTTTACCCATTTCTGTTTGTTTTTACACGTTTTTTATGCGTGTGTTATGACCCGAATAATAATATAACCGTTTTAATGAAACCAAACAGATCCAACAACACGATTTACACGTTTAGTCCCTTTTCATCCGTTTCCATGTGTTTTTACCAATTTCTGTTTGTTTTTACACGTTTTTTATGCATGTGTTATGGCCCGAATAAAAATATACCTGATTTAATGAATCTGAACAGATCAAACAACACGATTTACACGTTTAGTCCCATTTCACCCGTTTCCATACGTTTTTACACATTTCTGTTTGTTTTTACACGTTTTTTATGCTTGGGTTATGACCCGAATAAAAATATAACCGATTTAATGAAACCGAACTGATCCAACAACACGATTTACACGTTTAGTCCCATTTCATCCGTTTCCATATGTTTTTACTAATTTTTGTTTGGTTTTACATGTTTTTTATGCATGTGTTATGACCCGAACAAAAATATAACCGATTTAATGAAACCGAACTGATCCAACAACACGATTTACATGTTTTGTCCCTTTTCATCCGTTTCCATACGTTTTTACCCATTTCTGTTGGTTTTTACACGTTTTGTATGCATGTGTTATGACCTGAATAAAAATATAACCGATTTAATGAAAACGAACTGATCCAACAACACGATTTACACGTTTAGTCCCTTTTGATCCGTTTCCATACATTTTTACCCATTTCTGTTTGTTTTTACACGTTTTTTATGCATGTGTTATGACCCAAATAAAAATTTAACGATTAAATGAAACCGTGCTGAACCAACAACATGATTTACACGTTTAGTCCATTTTCATCCATTTCCATACGTTTTTACCCATTTCTGTTCGTTTTTACACGTTTTTTACGCATGTGTTATGACCCGAATAAAAATATAACTGATTTAATGAAACCGACCTTATCCAACAGCACATTTTACACGTTTAGTCCCATTTCATCCGTTTCCATACGTTTTTACCAATTTTTGTTTGTTTTTACACGTTTTTTATGCATGTGTTATGACCCGAATAAAAATCTAACCGATTTAATGAAACCGAACAGATCCAACAACACGATTTACATGTTTTGTCCCTTTTCATCCGTTTCCATACGTTTTTACCAATTTCTGTTTGTTTTTTACACGTTTTTTATGCATGTGTTATGACCCGAATAAAAATATAACCGATTTAATGAAACCGAACTGATCCAACAACACGATTTACACGTTTAGTCCCTTTTCATCCGTTTCCATACGTTTTTACCAATTTTTGTTTGTTTTTACACGTTTTTTATGCATGTATTATGACCCGAATAAAAATATAACCGATTTAATGAAACCGAACTGATCCAACAACACGATTTACACGTTTTGTCCCTTTTCATCCGTTTCCATACGTTTTTACCCATTTTTGTTTGTTTTTACACGTTTTTTATGCATGTGTTATGACCCGAATAAAAATATAACCGATTTAATGAAACCGAACTGATCCAACAACACGATTTACACGTTTAGTGCCTTTTCATCCGTTTCCATACATTTTTACCCAATTCTGTTTGTTTTTACACGTTTTTTATGATTACTTTTTGACCCGAATAAAAATATAACCGATTTAATAAAACCGAACTGTAACACCCCCAAAATACCGCAGCGGAAGACTGTGTCATAGGGGTGCTACTTCATAATACAAAGTACAAGGTATAGAAAACGAACTCTAAATGAGACGTTTTGAAAAGTTACCATTCGATTAATAAATTCAAAGTTACAAACTTGAGATTCCAAAGTATGATACATAAATGTATACAAAGTGTTTTGAATGGTAAATGATAAAAGCGTAAGTCTTCAGAATATGCAGCTTGACTCTAAGTTCCACGCACTAGCTATCGTCTTAAAGACCTGAGATAACATGCTAAAGTGTCAACACAATGGTTGGTGAGTTCATAGAGTTTGTCTTAAAACAGTTGAAAAAGCCTTAAAGAATGATCACACAGCAAAGGCCTCGTGAATCCACTCAGTTACAAGTCCCGCCATAAGAGACTTGTAACCTGTGTGTTCACAACCCACTGCTACAATATAGTATGATAAAGACATGTATAAGTTCATCAAAACAATTAAGCAATTAGTCGTGAGTCTACACTTCATCTCCGAAGACCTCACGTTTATGATGTATCCAACATTCGCAAATGTTAGGATGTATCAATAGCCTCAATGGTCATCCAAGGTCTTAATTTGGAGCCACCGGAAGTCTCAATGGTCATCCAGCAACTTAATCTGGAGCCACTGGCAGTAACACAATCAAGTATAACGCAGTTAAGTATAACACAATCATGTATGTCTGAAATCAAGTATAATGCGATCAAGTATAAGACAATCAAGTATAGAACAATCAAGTATAATGCGATCAAGTATTTGTACAAGTAAGCAAGTAGTTGTGCATGTATCCCCCCCAAAGAGTTGAAACAAATATGAAAAAGTAGGGGCTATGACTCACCTTAAGTCTATGAAATGAGAAATGAAAGTGGTAGTCGAATCGCGAAAGTCTCTAAGAGCAGCCTATAATAGAACGTTGCGACTTAGGTTTGGAGTAACGTCTAAGAATACGAAGAATTGCCCATATATGTCTTGCATAATGTTCATGATGTAGTACTTTAGTATATAGTGTAAGTCTTTGAATATAAATGGTTTATGAATCATGTATAGGTTGTATATCTCTTACTACCGTTCGGGCCGACATAATTCAGAAGTCATGAAGTAAACGTTTGAGGAGCCAGGACACTTTAACTCGTAAATCCACAACTCGTCTCGACGGCTTACTTAATGAACTCCTCACATGAGGCTCCCTACTATTGTAGTATTTGATAACATATATATAAGCTTTTTGATCTTTAATAGTTATATGGTCTTTAGCAGTGGCTTTGCCGTGACTTTGGTCATGTTACCATGGTCTTGAGACTCAACCTTGGCTTTAGCCATGGTTGTGGTCTTGGCTTTAGGTCTTTAGACCTCTTGGTCTCATCTAATTATAACAATTTTATAGTTACTTTGGTCTAAAAATGGGCTGTTAAGAATTTGAAGAAATTTATCACTCAGAAAGCGTTTTCAGGGCTCGAGCTTCTTTGTTCCTGAACGAAAACGTCGTTCCGGACAACTTTCGTGTTTTAACTTTTTGATGAATCGGACCATAAGTGGGACTTTCAAATTGGCAGAATGCAAACAGTAAGGTTTAGGCAGTTTCGGCGTTTTGGTTTCGCTAACTTCAAACGGTCATAACTTTTGACTCGTATACTCGTTTTGGGTGATTCAAATTGCTATGTTTTCCTTGTTAAGTCCTCTTTAACAATAAGTAAGTGTCAGATATCAAAATTATACTATTGTGGTCGTGGTTTTCCATAAAAATCACTAGTTTGCTTGTTTACTTGTCATAAGTTAACATATGTATACCAATACTTGTTTTATCCATTTTTAAACATCATGAACATAATACAAAGACCATATATAGCATGAAAGAAACATAATAAGCATGAAATGATATTGAGCAAGAAAGTGTATAAGGGTTTGCTTACAACTTTTGGCTTTCTAAAGAAAGGAAGTCAAGTATAGAACTAGGACACTAAACCTATGCTTGTAAACCCTTCACCACAACTCTTGTAACCCTTGCTAGCCTTGATCTAACCCTTGTGAAAACCATTTAACTTCAGCCCTAGTAACCTTGTGTAGCTCCTAATTCAACCATGGGATCACTAAACAAACTTAAGAACTAGGTAGAGAATACTAAGACCTTGAACTTTGTAATGTAACTTGTATATTGAAGATCAAAGGATCATGGTGCTATGAATTTATGTTGTGGCGTTTTTGTGGTGAAGAAAGGAAGGAGATGAGCTTTCTATTTATACTATGAATGAGGAGGTTAGGAAGGTGGCTAGGAAACTACCTAAACTTGGAGACAAAGTTGTAAATAAAAATGATCCAATGGCTAAAGTCATGAGATGATGCCACAAGTGTGAATGCCCCCCCCTAGTGGCGGTTTGGAATGGATAAGGAGGGATGACTTGGTCTTGGATGATATTATCCTAGATATAGAGCTAGTTTTGACTCCGTAAGTTGCTAACCGTAAGTTTTTAGGCCACGAAACGTAAAACCGGGTATCCTAAAAATATGAAACTTGAAAGTATGGTCAAACATGTCAATATAGTCCATAATAAAATATAAAATGAGTGGTAGGTTCTATCGGGTGCTAAAACCCTGCTAAAAACTGGAAACACGGGTCTAAAACGCGTAATACGTAAAACGTACGAAAGTTGCGTAAAATTGAGAAAAGTAAAATGTAACTTTTCTAATAGGATAATAATGGCTTAAAATGACTTATAATGTCTAGGCTGGGCTCAGTCTAGTGTCGGTTGGTGTTAAATGTCTTTTAGACCTAAAACCGCAAGCCTAAAAATCAAGGAATGACTTATAAAATCAAAGAATGATTTTTGGTCAAAGGAGGAGGGAAAAATATGTTGACTTTTTCTAATAAGTTGAAAACTCAAATTGTCTTAGAAACGCGTTTTGTGGTCTAACGATTAATCGCCCATACGGTTAAGCGTGCTCATGCGAGAGTAGTACAGGCTTGGGTGACCTGCCGGGAATAGTAATTAATCTGAAAATGCGAATTGTTACAGTCTCTACCCCTTCAGGAAACTTCGTCCCGAAGTTTAGTTGATGTTAACTACTTATGGTGTGTCTAAGAGAATTCGGGATCTCTAATATAGTGGTGTTCACTCTGATTCGTCTAAGATTCTGGTTAAGGAGTTGTATCGGCTACAATTAAGCCCACTTATTTATAACACATTACTTACATAAAGAAGCGTCCAAATTTATGTAAGTAAGGTCTCATAAACTTATGGTTCGGTGATTTACAATTTCTTTATTTAACTGAAGAGGCGTCCCAATCCATTTAAATAAGGAGATTCTAAATCATCCTACTTAAGAATTTCCGGCACAAAATCCGCCTTCTGAGGCCGATAGTAAGAAAATCAAGTCATCAAATCCCTAAAGCTAAGCAATAATATTATTTAACTCAAATCTTGTGTCTAATCAAACAAGAACTGTCACAAGATCAAGTTAACTAATTAGTTATTACTGAGCTCCATGTTTTTAATGACTCGACGAATCTCTGGGGCTCCTTATAATACTAAAGTCACATCATCTAACAGCGTGGAACTAAGCAAACCTCTAACCAAAAAGCATATGTGTATGTATTGTGTGTAAGGCAAATAAAGAGGAAGGTCCCAACGTAAATAGCAGTTATAGTCTAGGCACTAAATGCAACCTAGTTCTCTATAACCAAGGCTCTGGTACCAATCTGTAACACCCCCAAAATACCGCAGCGGAAGACTGTGTCATAGGGGTGCTACTTCATAATACAAAGTACAAGGTATAGAAAACGAACTCTAAATGAGACGTTTTGAAAAGTTACCATTCGATTAATAAATTCAAAGTTACAAACTTGAGATTCCAAAGTATGATACATAAATGTATACAAAGTGTTTTGAATGGTAAATGATAAAAGCGTAAGTCTTCAGAATATGCAGCTTGACTCTAAGTTCCACGCACTAGCTATCGTCTTAAAGACCTGAGATAACATGCTAAAGTGTCAACACAATGGTTGGTGAGTTCATAGAGTTTGTCTTAAAACAGTTGAAAAAGCCTTAAAGAATGATCACACAGCAAAGGCCTCGTGAATCCACTCAGTTACAAGTCCCGCCATAAGAGACTTGTAACCTGTGTGTTCACAACCCACTGCTACAATATAGTATGATAAAGACATGTATAAGTTCATCAAAACAATTAAGCAATTAGTCGTGAGTCTACACTTCATCTCCGAAGACCTCACGTTTATGATGTATCCAACATTCGCAAATGTTAGGATGTATCAATAGCCTCAATGGTCATCCAAGGTCTTAATTTGGAGCCACCGGAAGTCTCAATGGTCATCCAGCAACTTAATCTGGAGCCACTGGCAGTAACACAATCAAGTATAACGCAGTTAAGTATAACACAATCATGTATGTCTGAAATCAAGTATAATGCGATCAAGTATAAGACAATCAAGTATAGAACAATCAAGTATAATGCGATCAAGTATTTGTACAAGTAAGCAAGTAGTTGTGCATGTATCCCCCCCAAAGAGTTGAAACAAATATGAAAAAGTAGGGGCTATGACTCACCTTAAGTCTATGAAATGAGAAATGAAAGTGGTAGTCGAATCGCGAAAGTCTCTAAGAGCAGCCTATAATAGAACGTTGCGACTTAGGTTTGGAGTAACGTCTAAGAATACGAAGAATTGCCCATATATGTCTTGCATAATGTTCATGATGTAGTACTTTAGTATATAGTGTAAGTCTTTGAATATAAATGGTTTATGAATCATGTATAGGTTGTATATCTCTTACTACCGTTCGGGCCGACATAATTCAGAAGTCATGAAGTAAACGTTCGAGGAGCCAGGACACTTTAACTCGTAAATCCACAACTCGTCTCGACGGCTTACTTAATGAACTCCTCACATGAGGCTCCCTACTATTGTAGTATTTGATAACATATATATAAGCTTTTTGATCTTTAATAGTTATATGGTCTTTAGCCGTGGCTTTGCCGTGACTTTGGTCATGTTACCATGGTCTTGAGACTCAACCTTGGCTTTAGCCATGGTTGTGGTCTTGGCTTTAGGTCTTTAGACCTCTTGGTCTCATCTAATTATAACAATTTTATAGTTACTTTGGTCTAAAAATGGGCTGTTAAGAATTTGAAGAAATTTATCACTCAGAAAGCGTTTTCAGGGCTCGAGCTTCTTTGTTCCTGAACGAAAACGTCGTTCCGGACAACTTTCGTGTTTTAACTTTTTGATGAATCGGACCATAAGTGGGACTTTCAAATTGGCAGAATGCAAACAGTAAGGTTTAGGCAGTTTCGGCGTTTTGGTTTCGCTAACTTCAAACGGTCATAACTTTTGACTCGTATACTCGTTTTGGGTGATTCAAATTGCTATGTTTTCCTTGTTAAGTCCTCTTTAACAATAAGTAAGTGTCAGATATCAAAATTATACTATTGTGGTCGTGGTTTTCCATAAAAATCACTAGTTTGCTTGTTTACTTGTCATAAGTTAACATATGTATACCAATACTTGTTTTATCCATTTTTAAACATCATGAACATAATACAAAGACCATATATAGCATGAAAGAAACATAATAAGCATGAAATGATATTGAGCAAGAAAGTGTATAAGGGTTTGCTTACAACTTTTGGCTTTCTAAAGAAAGGAAGTCAAGTATAGAACTAGGACACTAAACCTATGCTTGTAAACCCTTCACCACAACTCTTGTAACCCTTGCTAGCCTTGATCTAACCCTTGTGAAAACCATTTAACTTCAGCCCTAGTAACCTTGTGTAGCTCCTAATTCAACCATGGGATCACTAAACAAACTTAAGAACTAGGTAGAGAATACTAAGACCTTGAACTTTGTAATGTAACTTGTATATTGAAGATCAAAGGATCATGGTGCTATGAATTTATGTTGTGGCGTTTTTGTGGTGAAGAAAGGAAGGAGATGAGCTTTCTATTTATACTATGAATGAGGAGGTTAGGAAGGTGGCTAGGAAACTACCTAAACTTGGAGACAAAGTTGTAAATAAAAATGATCCAATGGCTAAAGTCATGAGATGATGCCACAAGTGTGAATGCCCCCCCCTAGTGGCGGTTTGGAATGGATAAGGAGGGATGACTTGGTCTTGGATGATATTATCCTAGATATAGAGCTAGTTTTGACTCCGTAAGTTGCTAACCGTAAGTTTTTAGGCCACGAAACGTAAAACCGGGTATCCTAAAAATATGAAACTTGAAAGTATGGTCAAACATGTCAATATAGTCCATAATAAAATATAAAATGAGTGGTAGGTTCTATCGGGTGCTAAAACCCTGCTAAAAACTGGAAACACGGGTCTAAAACGCGTAATACGTAAAACGTACGAAAGTTGCGTAAAATTGAGAAAAGTAAAATGTAACTTTTCTAATAGGATAATAATGGCTTAAAATGACTTATAATGTCTAGGCTGAGCTCAGTCTAGTGTCGGTTGGTGTTAAATGTCTTTTAGACCTAAAACCGCAAGCCTAAAAATCAAGGAATGACTTATAAAATCAAAGAATGATTTTTGGTCAAAGGAGGAGGGAAAAATATGTTGACTTTTTCTAATAAGTTGAAAACTCAAATTGTCTTAGAAACGCGTTTTGTGGTCTAACGATTAATCGCCCATACGGTTAAGCGTGCTCATGCGAGAGTAGTACAGGCTTGGGTGACCTGCCGGGAATAGTAATTAATCTGAAAATGCGAATTGTTACAGTCTCTACCCCTTCAGGAAACTTCGTCTCGAAGTTTAGTTGATGTTAACTACTTATGGTGTGTCTAAGAGAATTCGGGATCTCTAATATAGTGGTGTTCACTCTGATTCGTCTAAGATTCTGGTTAAGGAGTTGTATCGGCTACAATTAAGCCCACTTATTTATAACACATTACTTACATAAAGAAGCGTCCAAATTTATGTAAGTAAGGTCTCATAAACTTATGGTTCGGTGATTTACAATTTCTTTATTTAACTGAAGAGGCGTCCCAATCCATTTAAATAAGGAGATTCTAAATCATCCTACTTAAGAATTTCCGGCACAAAATCCGCCTTCTGAGGCCGATAGTAAGAAAATCAAGTCATCAAATCCCTAAAGCTAAGCAATAATATTATTTAACTCAAATCTTGTGTCTAATCAAACAAGAACTGTCACAAGATCAAGTTAACTAATTAGTTATTACTGAGCTCCATGTTTTTAATGACTCGACGAATCTCTGGGGCTCCTTATAATACTAAAGTCACATCATCTAACAGCGTGGAACTAAGCAAACCTCTAACCAAAAAGCATATGTGTATGTATTGTGTGTAAGGCAAATAAAGAGGAAGGTCCCAACGTAAATAGCAGTTATAGTCTAGGCACTAAATGCAACCTAGTTCTCTATAACCAAGGCTCTGGTACCAATCTGTAACACCCCCAAAATACCGCAGCGGAAGACTGTGTCATAGGGGTGCTACTTCATAATACAAAGTACAAGGTATAGAAAACGAACTCTAAATGAGACGTTTTGAAAAGTTACCATTCGATTAATAAATTCAAAGTTACAAACTTGAGATTCCAAAGTATGATACATAAATGTATACAAAGTGTTTTGAATGGTAAATGATAAAAGCGTAAGTCTTCAGAATATGCAGCTTGACTCTAAGTTCCACGCACTAGCTATCGTCTTAAAGACCTGAGATAACATGCTAAAGTGTCAACACAATGGTTGGTGAGTTCATAGAGTTTGTCTTAAAACAGTTGAAAAAGCCTTAAAGAATGATCACACAGCAAAGGCCTCGTGAATCCACTCAGTTACAAGTCCCGCCATAAGAGACTTGTAACCTGTGTGTTCACAACCCACTGCTACAATATAGTATGATAAAGACATGTATAAGTTCATCAAAACAATTAAGCAATTAGTCGTGAGTCTACACTTCATCTCCGAAGACCTCACGTTTATGATGTATCCAACATTCGCAAATGTTAGGATGTATCAATAGCCTCAATGGTCATCCAAGGTCTTAATTTGGAGCCACCGGAAGTCTCAATGGTCATCCAGCAACTTAATCTGGAGCCACTGGCAGTAACACAATCAAGTATAACGCAGTTAAGTATAACACAATCATGTATGTCTGAAATCAAGTATAATGCGATCAAGTATAAGACAATCAAGTATAGAACAATCAAGTATAATGCGATCAAGTATTTGTACAAGTAAGCAAGTAGTTGTGCATGTATCCCCCCCAAAGAGTTGAAACAAATATGAAAAAGTAGGGGCTATGACTCACCTTAAGTCTATGAAATGAGAAATGAAAGTGGTAGTCGAATCGCGAAAGTCTCTAAGAGCAGCCTATAATAGAACGTTGCGACTTAGGTTTGGAGTAACGTCTAAGAATACGAAGAATTGCCCATATATGTCTTGCATAATGTTCATGATGTAGTACTTTAGTATATAGTGTAAGTCTTTGAATATAAATGGTTTATGAATCATGTATAGGTTGTATATCTCTTACTACCGTTCGGGCCGACATAATTCAGAAGTCATGAAGTAAACGTTCGAGGAGCCAGGACACTTTAACTCGTAAATCCACAACTCGTCTCGACGGCTTACTTAATGAACTCCTCACATGAGGCTCCCTACTATTGTAGTATTTGATAACATATATATAAGCTTTTTGATCTTTAATAGTTATATGGTCTTTAGCCGTGGCTTTGCCGTGACTTTGGTCATGTTACCATGGTCTTGAGACTCAACCTTGGCTTTAGCCATGGTTGTGGTCTTGGCTTTAGGTCTTTAGACCTCTTGGTCTCATCTAATTATAACAATTTTATAGTTACTTTGGTCTAAAAATGGGCTGTTAAGAATTTGAAGAAATTTATCACTCAGAAAGCGTTTTCAGGGCTCGAGCTTCTTTGTTCCTGAACGAAAACGTCGTTCCGGACAACTTTCGTGTTTTAACTTTTTGATGAATCGGACCATAAGTGGGACTTTCAAATTGGCAGAATGCAAACAGTAAGGTTTAGGCAGTTTCGGCGTTTTGGTTTCGCTAACTTCAAACGGTCATAACTTTTGACTCGTATACTCGTTTTGGGTGATTCAAATTGCTATGTTTTCCTTGTTAAGTCCTCTTTAACAATAAGTAAGTGTCAGATATCAAAATTATACTATTGTGGTCGTGGTTTTCCATAAAAATCACTAGTTTGCTTGTTTACTTGTCATAAGTTAACATATGTATACCAATACTTGTTTTATCCATTTTTAAACATCATGAACATAATACAAAGACCATATATAGCATGAAAGAAACATAATAAGCATGAAATGATATTGAGCAAGAAAGTGTATAAGGGTTTGCTTACAACTTTTGGCTTTCTAAAGAAAGGAAGTCAAGTATAGAACTAGGACACTAAACCTATGCTTGTAAACCCTTCACCACAACTCTTGTAACCCTTGCTAGCCTTGATCTAACCCTTGTGAAAACCATTTAACTTCAGCCCTAGTAACCTTGTGTAGCTCCTAATTCAACCATGGGATCACTAAACAAACTTAAGAACTAGGTAGAGAATACTAAGACCTTGAACTTTGTAATGTAACTTGTATATTGAAGATCAAAGGATCATGGTGCTATGAATTTATGTTGTGGCGTTTTTGTGGTGAAGAAAGGAAGGAGATGAGCTTTCTATTTATACTATGAATGAGGAGGTTAGGAAGGTGGCTAGGAAACTACCTAAACTTGGAGACAAAGTTGTAAATAAAAATGATCCAATGGCTAAAGTCATGAGATGATGCCACAAGTGTGAATGCCCCCCCCTAGTGGCGGTTTGGAATGGATAAGGAGGGATGACTTGGTCTTGGATGATATTATCCTAGATATAGAGCTAGTTTTGACTCCGTAAGTTGCTAACCGTAAGTTTTTAGGCCACGAAACGTAAAACCGGGTATCCTAAAAATATGAAACTTGAAAGTATGGTCAAACATGTCAATATAGTCCATAATAAAATATAAAATGAGTGGTAGGTTCTATCGGGTGCTAAAACCCTGCTAAAAACTGGAAACACGGGTCTAAAACGCGTAATACGTAAAACGTACGAAAGTTGCGTAAAATTGAGAAAAGTAAAATGTAACTTTTCTAATAGGATAATAATGACTTAAAATGACTTATAATGTCTAGGCTGGGCTCAGTCTAGTGTCGGTTGGTGTTAAATGTCTTTTAGACCTAAAACCGCAAGCCTAAAAATCAAGGAATGACTTATAAAATCAAAGAATGATTTTTGGTCAAAGGAGGAGGGAAAAATATGTTGACTTTTTCTAATAAGTTGAAAACTCAAATTGTCTTAGAAACGCGTTTTGTGGTCTAACGATTAATCGCCCATACGGTTAAGCGTGCTCATGCGAGAGTAGTACAGGCTTGGGTGACCTGCCGGGAATAGTAATTAATCTGAAAATGCGAATTGTTACACGAACTGATCCAACAACACGATTTACACGTTTAGTCCCTTTTCATCCGTTTCCATACGTTTTTACCCATTTCTGTTTGTTTTTACACGTTTTTTATGCATGTGTTATGACCCGAATAATAATATAACCGTTTTAATGAAACCGAACAGATCCAACAACACGATTTACACGTTTTGTCCCTTTTCATCCGTTTCCATGTGTTTTAACCAATTTCTGTTTGTTTTTACACGTTTTTTATGCATGTGTTATGGCCCGAATAAAAATATACCTGATTTAATGAATCC
Source organism: Artemisia argyi (assembly GCA_030686995.1). Lineage (NCBI taxonomy): Eukaryota > Viridiplantae > Streptophyta > Magnoliopsida > Asterales > Asteraceae > Artemisia > Artemisia argyi. Next base: position 105,538,465 of record CM060703.1, read on the forward strand.
GAACAGATCAAACAACATGATTTAGACGTTTAGTCCCTTTTCACCCGTTTCCATACGTTTTAACACATTTCTGTTTGTTTTTACACGTTTTTTATGCTTGTGTTATGACCCGAATAAACATATAACCGATTTAATGAAACCGAACTGATCCAACAACACGATTTACACGTTTAGTCCCATTTCATCCGTTTCCATACGTTTTTATCAATTTTTGTTTGTTTTTACACGTTTTTTATGCATGTGTTATGACCCGAATAAAAATCTAACCGATTTAATGAAACCGAACAGATCCAACAACACGATTTACACGTTTTGTCCCTTTTCATCCGTTTCCATACGTTTTTACCCATTTCTGTTTGTTTTTACACGTTTTTTATGCATGTGTTATGACCCGAATAAAAATATAACCGATTTAATGAAACCGAACTGATCCAACAACACGATTTACACGTTTAGTCCCTTTTCATCCGTTTCCATACGTTTTTACCAATTTTTGTTTGTTTTTACACGTCTTTTATGCATGTATTATGACCCGAATAAAAATATAACCGATTTAATGAAACCGAACTGATCCAACAACACGATTTACACGTTTTGTCCCTTTTCATCCGTTTCCATACGTTTTTACCCATTTTTGTTTGTTTTTACACGTTTTTTATGCATGTGTTATGACCCGAATAAAAATATAACCGATTTAATGAAACCGAACTGATCCAACAACACGATTTACACGTTTAGTGCCTTTTCATCCGTTTCCATACATTTTTACCCAATTCTGTTTGTTTTTACACGTTTTTTATGCTTACTTTTTGACCCGAATAAAAATATAACCGATTTAATAAAACCGAACTGATCCAACAACACGATTTACACGTTTAGTCCCTTTTCATCCGTTTCCATACGTTTTTACCCATTTCTGTTTGTTTTTACACGTTTTTTATGCATGTGTTATGACCCGAATAATAATATAACCGTTTTAATGAAACCGAACAGATCCAACAACACGATTTACACGTTTTGTCCCTTTTCATCCGTTTCCATGTGTTTTAACCAATTTCTGTTTGTTTTTACACGTTTTTTATGCATGTGTTATGGCCCAAATAAAAATATACCTGATTTAATGAATCCGAACAGATCAAACAACATGATTTAGACGTTTAGTCCCTTTTCACCCGTTTCCATACGTTTTAACACATTTCTGTTTGTTTTTACACGTTTTTTATGCTTGTGTTATGACCCGAATAAACATATAACCGATTTAATGAAACTGAACTGATCCAACAACACGATTTACACGTTTAGTCCCATTTCATCCGTTTCCATACGTTTTTATCAATTTTTGTTTGTTTTTACACGTTTTTTATGCATGTGTTATGACCCGAATAAAAATCTAACCGATTTAATGAAACCGAACAGATCCAACAACACGATTTACACGTTTTGTCCCTTTTCATCCGTTTCCATACGTTTTTACCCATTTCTGTTTGTTTTTACACGTTTTTTATGCATGTGTTATGACCCGAATAAAAATATAACCGATTTAATGAAACCGAACTGATCCAACAACACGATTTACACGTTTAGTCCCTTTTCATCCGTTTCCATACGTTTTTACCAATTTTTGTTTGTTTTTACACGTCTTTTATGCATGTATTATGACCCGAATAAAAATATAACCGATTTAATGAAACCGAACTGATCCAACAACACGATTTACACGTTTTGTCCCTTTTCATCCGTTTCCATACGTTTTTACCCATTTTTGTTTGTTTTTACACGTTTTTTATGCATGTGTTATGACCCGAATAAAAATATAACCGATTTAATGAAACCGAACTGATCCAACAACTCGATTTACACGTTTAGTGCCTTTTCATCCGTTTCCATACATTTTTACCCAATTCTGTTTGTTTTTACACGTTTTTTATGCTTACTTTTTGACCCGAATAAAAATATAACCGATTTAATAAAACCGAACTGATCCAACAACACGATTTACACGTTTAGTCCCTTTTCATCTGTTTCCATACGTTTTTACCCATTTCTGTTTGTTTTTACACGTTTTTTATGCATGTGTTATGACCCGAATAATAATTTAACCGTTTTAATGAAACCGAACAGATCCAACAACACGATTTACATGTTTAGTCCCTTTTCATCCGTTTCCATGTGTTTTTACCAATTTCTGTTTGTTTTTTACACGTTTTTTATGCATGTGTTATGGCCCGAATAAAAATATACCTGATTTAATGAATCTGAACAGATCAAACAACACGATTTACACGTTTAGTCCCTTTTCACCCGTTTCCATACGTTTTTACACATTTCTGTTTGTTTTTACACGTTTTTTATGCTTGTGTTATGACCCGAATAAAAATATAACCGATTTAATGAAACCGAACTGATCCAACAACACGATTTACACGTTTAGTCCCATTTCATCCGTTTCCATACGTTTTTACCAATTTTTGTTTGGTTTTACATGTTTTTTATGCACGTGTTATGACCCGAACAAAAATATAACCGATTTAATGAAACCGAACTGATCAACAACACGATTTACATGTTTTGTCCCTTTTCATCCGTTTCCATACGTTTTTACCCATTTCTGTTGGTTTTTACACGTTTTTTATGCATGTGTTATGACCTGAATAAAAATATAACCGATTTAATGAAAACGAACTGATCCAACAACACGATTTACACGTTTAGTCCCTTTTTATCCGTTTCCATACATTTTTACCCATTTCTGTTTGTTTTTACACGTTTTTATGCTTGTTTTATGACCCGATAATAATATAACTGATTTAATAAAACCGAACTGATCCAACAACACGATTTACACGTTCAGTACCTTTTCATCCGTTTCCATACGTTTTTACCCATTTCTGTTTGTTTTTACACGTTTTTTATGCATGTGTTATGGCCCGAATAAAAATATACCTGATTTAATGAAATCGAACTGATCCAACAATACGAATTACGCGTTTAGTCCCTTTTCACCCGTTTCCATACGTTTTTACTCATTTCTTTTTGTTTTTACACGTTTTTTATGCTTGTGTTATGACCCGAATAAAAGTATAACCGATTTAATGAAACCGAACTGATCCAACAACACGATTTACACGTTTAGTCCCATTTCTTCCGTTTCCATACGTTTTTACCAATTTTTGTTTGTTTTTACACGTTTTTTATGCATGTGTTATGACCCGAATAAAAATATAACCGATTTAATGAAACCGAACTGATCCAGCAACACGATTTACACGTTTTGTCCCTTTTCATCCGTTTCCATACGTTTTTACCCATTTCTGTTGGTTTTTACACGTTTTTTATGCATGTGTTATGACCTGAATAAAAATATAACCGATTTAATGAAAACGAACTGATCCAACAACACGATTTACACGTTTAGTCCCTTTTGATCCGTTTCCATACATTTTTACCCATTTCTGTTTGTTTTTACACGTTTTTTATGCTTGTGTTATGACCCGAATAAAAATAAAACTGATTTAATTAAACCGAACTGATCCAACAACAAGATTTACACGTTTAGTCCCTTTTCATCCGTTTCCATACGTTTTTACCCATTTTTGTTTGTTTTTACACGTTTTTTATGCATGTGTTATGACCCGAATAAAAATATAACCGATTTAATGAAACCGAACTGATCCAACAACTCGATTTACACGTTTAGTGCCTTTTCATCCGTTTCCATACATTTTTACCCAATTCTGTTTGTTTTTACACGTTTTTTATGCTTACTTTTTGACCCGAATAAAAATATAACCGATTTAATAAAACCGAACTGATCCAACAACACGATTTACACGTTTAGTCCCTTTTCATCTGTTTCCATACGTTTTTACCCATTTCTGTTTGTTTTTACACGTCTTTTATGCATGTGTTATGACCCGAATAATAATTTAACCGTTTTAATGAAACCGAACAGATCCAACAACACGATTTACATGTTTAGTCCCTTTTCATCCGTTTCCATGTGTTTTTACCAATTTCTGTTTGTTTTTTACACGTTTTTTATGCATGTGTTATGGCCCGAATAAAAATATACCTGATTTAATGAATCTGAACAGATCAAACAACACGATTTACACGTTTAGTCCCTTTTCACCCGTTTCCATACGTTTTTACACATTTCTGTTTGTTTTTACACGTTTTTTATGCTTGTGTTATGACCCGAATAAAAATATAACCGATTTAATGAAACCGAACTGATCCAACAACACGATTTACACGTTTAGTCCCATTTCATCCGTTTCCATACGTTTTTACCAATTTTTGTTTGGTTTTACATGTTTTTTATGCACGTGTTATGACCCGAACAAAAATATAACCGATTTAATGAAACCGAACTGATCAACAACACGATTTACATGTTTTGTCCCTTTTCATCCGTTTCCATACGTTTTTACCCATTTCTGTTGGTTTTTACACGTTTTTTATGCATGTGTTATGACCTGAATAAAAATATAACCGATTTAATGAAAACGAACTGATCCAACAACACGATTTACACGTTTAGTCCCTTTTTATCCGTTTCCATACATTTTTACCCATTTCTGTTTGTTTTTACACGTTTTTATGCTTGTTTTATGACCCGATAATAATATAACTGATTTAATAAAACCGAACTGATCCAACAACACGATTTACACGTTCAGTACCTTTTCATCCGTTTCCATACGTTTTTACCCATTTCTGTTTGTTTTTACACGTTTTTTATGCATGTGTTATGGCCCGAATAAAAATATACCTGATTTAATGAAATCGAACTGATCCAACAATACGAATTACGCGTTTAGTCCCTTTTCACCCGTTTCCATACGTTTTTACTCATTTCTTTTTGTTTTTACACGTTTTTTATGCTTGTGTTATGACCCGAATAAAAGTATAACCGATTTAATGAAACCGAACTGATCCAACAACACGATTTACACGTTTAGTCCCATTTCTTCCGTTTCCATACGTTTTTACCAATTTTTGTTTGTTTTTACACGTTTTTTATGCATGTGTTATGACCCGAATAAAAATATAACCGATTTAATGAAACCGAACTGATCCAGCAACACGATTTACACGTTTTGTCCCTTTTCATCCGTTTCCATACGTTTTTACCCATTTCTGTTGGTTTTTACACGTTTTTTATGCATGTGTTATGACCTGAATAAAAATATAACCGATTTAATGAAAACGAACTGATCCAACAACACGATTTACACGTTTAGTCCCTTTTGATCCGTTTCCATACATTTTTACCCATTTCTGTTTGTTTTTACACGTTTTTTATGCTTGTGTTATGACCCGAATAAAAATAAAACTGATTTAATTAAACCGAACTGATCCAACAACAAGATTTACACGTTTAGTCCCTTTTCATCCGTTTCCATACGTTTTTACCCATTTCTGTTTGTTTTTACACGTTTTTTATGCATGTGTTATGACCCGAATAAAACTATAACGATTAAATGAAACCGAGCTGATCCAACAACATGATTTACACGTTTAGTCCATTTTCATCCGTTTCCATACATTTTTACCCATTTTTGTTTGTTTTTACACGTTTTTTACGCATGTGTTATGACCCGAATAAAAATATAACTGATTTAATGAAACCGAACTTATCCAATAGCACGATTTACACGTTTAGTCCCATTTCATCCGTTTCCATACGTTTTTACCAATTTTTGTTTGTTTTTAAACGTTTTTTATGCATGTGTTATGACCCGAATAAAAATATAACCGATTTAAAGAAACCGAACTGATCCAACAACACGATTTACACGTTTTGTCCCTTTTCATCCGTTTCCACACGTTTTTACCCATTTCTGTTTGTTTTTACACGTTTTTTATGCATGTGTTATGACCCGAATAAAAATATAACCGATTTAATGAAACCGAACTGATCCAACAACACGATTTACACATTTAGTCCCTTTTCATCCGTTTCCATGTGTTTTTACCAATTTCTGTTTGTTTTTACACGTTTTTTATGCATGTGTTATGGCCCGAATAAAAATATACCTGATTTAATGAATCCGAACAGATCCAACAACACGATTTACACGTTTAGTCCCTTTTCACCCGTTTCCATACGTTCTTACACATTTCTGTTTGTTTTTACACGTTTTTTATGCTTGTGTTATGACCCGAATAAAAATATAACCGATTTAATGAAACCGAACTGATCCAACAACACGATTTACACGTTTAGTCCCATTTCATCCGTTTCCATACGTTTTTACCAATTTTTGTTTGGTTTTACATATTTTTAATGCATGTGTTATGACCCGAACAAAAATATAACCGATTAAATGAAACCGAGCTGATCCAACAACATGATTTACACGTTTAGTCCATTTTCATCCGTTTCCATATGTTTTTACCCATTTTTGTTTGTTTTTACACGTTTTTTACGCATGTGTTATGACCCGAATAAAAATATAACTGATTTAATGAAACCGAACTTATCCAACAGCACGATTTACATGTTTAGTCCCATTTCATCCGTTTCCATACGTTTTTACCAATTTTTGTTTGTTTTTAAACGTTTTTAATGCATGTGTTATGACCCGAATAAAAATATAACCGATTTAATGAAACCGAACTGATCCAACAACACAATTTACACGTTTTGTCCCTTTTCATCCATTTCCATACATTTTTACCCATTTCTGTTTGTTTTTGCACGTTTTTTATGCATGTGTTATGACCCGAATAAAAATATAACCGATTTAATGAACCCGAACTGATCCAACAACACGATTTACACGTTTAGTCCCTTTTCATCCGTTTCCATGTGTTTTTACCAATTTTTGTTTGTTTTTACACGTTTTTTATGCATGTGTTATAACCTGAATAAAAATATAACCGATTTAATGAAACCGAACTGATCCAACAACACGATTTACACGTTTTGTCCCTTTTCATCCGTTTCCATACGTTTTTACCCATTTCTGTTGGTTTTTACACGTTTTTTATGCATGTGTTATGACCTGAATAAAAATATAACCGATTTAATGAAAACGAACTGATCCAACAACACGATTTACACGTTTAGTCCCTTTTTATCCGTTTCCATACATTTTTTACCCATTTCTGTTTGTTTTTACACGTTTTTATGCTTGTTTTATGACCCGATAATAATATAACTGATTTAATAAAACCGAACTGATCCAACAACACGATTTACACGTTCAGTACCTTTTCATCCGTTTCCATACGTTTTTACCCATTTCTGTTTGTTTTTACACGTTTTTTATGCATGTGTTATGGCCCGAATAAAAATATACCTGATTTAATGAAATCGAACTGATCCAACAATACGAATTACGCGTTTAGTCCCTTTTCACCCGTTTCCATACGTTTTTACTCATTTCTTTTTGTTTTTACACGTTTTTTATGCTTGTGTTATGACCCGAATAAAAGTATAACCGATTTAATGAAACCGAACTGATCCAACAACACGATTTACACGTTTAGTCCCATTTCTTCCGTTTCCATACGTTTTTACCAATTTTTGTTTGTTTTTACACGTTTTTTATGCATGTGTTATGACCCGAATAAAAATATAACCGATTTAATGAAACCGAACTGATCCAGCAACACGATTTACACGTTTTGTCCCTTTTCATCCGTTTCCATACGTTTTTACCCATTTCTGTTGGTTTTTACACGTTTTTTATGCATGTGTTATGACCTGAATAAAAATATAACCGATTTAATGAAAACGAACTGATCCAACAACACGATTTACACGTTTAGTCCCTTTTGATCCGTTTCCATACATTTTTACCCATTTCTGTTTGTTTTTACACGTTTTTTATGCTTGTGTTATGACCCGAATAAAAATAAAACTGATTTAATTAAACCGAACTGATCCAACAACAAGATTTACACGTTTAGTCCCTTTTCATCCGTTTCCATACGTTTTTACCCATTTCTGTTTGTTTTTACACGTTTTTTATGCATGTGTTATGACCCGAATAAAAATATAACGATTAAATGAAACCGAGCTGATCCAACAACATGATTTACACGTTTAGTCCATTTTCATCCGTTTCCATACATTTTTACCCATTTTTGTTTGTTTTTACACGTTTTTTACGCATGTGTTATGACCCGAATAAAAATATAACTGATTTAATGAAACCGAACTTATCCAATAGCACGATTTACACGTTTAGTCCCATTTCATCCGTTTCCATACGTTTTTACCAATTTTTGTTTGTTTTTAAACGTTTTTTATGCATGTGTTATGACCCGAATAAAAATATAACCGATTTAAAGAAACCGAACTGATCCAACAACACGATTTACACGTTTTGTCCCTTTTCATCCGTTTCCACACGTTTTTACCCATTTCTGTTTGTTTTTACACGTTTTTTATGCATGTGTTATGACCCGAATAAAAATATAACCGATTTAATGAAACCGAACTGATCCAACAACACGATTTACACATTTAGTCCCTTTTCATCCGTTTCCATGTGTTTTTACCAATTTCTGTTTGTTTTTACACGTTTTTTATGCATGTGTTATGGCCCGAATAAAAATATACCTGATTTAATGAATCCGAACAGATCCAACAACACGATTTACACGTTTAGTCCCTTTTCACCCGTTTCCATACGTTCTTACACATTTCTGTTTGTTTTTACACGTTTTTTATGCTTGTGTTATGACCCGAATAAAAATATAACCGATTTAATGAAACCGAACTGATCCAACAACACGATTTACACGTTTAGTCCCATTTCATCCGTTTCCATACGTTTTTACCAATTTTTGTTTGGTTTTACATATTTTTAATGCATGTGTTATGACCCGAACAAAAATATAACCGATTAAATGAAACCGAGCTGATCCAACAACATGATTTACACGTTTAGTCCATTTTCATCCGTTTCCATATGTTTTTACCCATTTTTGTTTGTTTTTACACGTTTTTTACGCATGTGTTATGACCCGAATAAAAATATAACTGATTTAATGAAACCGAACTTATCCAACAGCACGATTTACATGTTTAGTCCCATTTCATCCGTTTCCATACGTTTTTACCAATTTTTGTTTGTTTTTAAACGTTTTTAATGCATGTGTTATGACCCGAATAAAAATATAACCGATTTAATGAAACCGAACTGATCCAACAACACAATTTACACGTTTTGTCCCTTTTCATCCATTTCCATACATTTTTACCCATTTCTGTTTGTTTTTGCACGTTTTTTATGCATGTGTTATGACCCGAATAAAAATATAACCGATTTAATGAACCCGAACTGATCCAACAACACGATTTACACGTTTAGTCCCTTTTCATCCGTTTCCATGTGTTTTTACCAATTTTTGTTTGTTTTTACACGTTTTTTATGCATGTGTTATAACCTGAATAAAAATATAACCGATTTAATGAAACCGAACTGATCCAACAACACGATTTACACGTTTTGTCCCTTTTCATCCGTTTCCATACGTTTTTACCCATTTTTGTTTGTTTTTACACGTTTTTTATGCATGTGTTATGACCCGAATAAAAATATAACCGATTTAATGAAACCGAACTGATCCAACAACACGATTTACACGTTTAGTCCCTTTTCATCTGTTTCCATACATTTTTACCCAATTCTGTTTGTTTTTACACGTTTTTTATGCTTATTCTTTTACCCGAATAAAAATATAACCGATTTAATAAAACCGAACTGATCCAACAACACGATTTACACGTTTAGTCCCTTTTCATCCGTTTCCATACGTTTTTACCCATTTCTGTTTATTTTTACACGTTTTTTATGCATGTGTTATGACCCGAATAATAATATAACCGTTTTAGTGAAACCGAACAGATCCAACAACACGATTTACACGTTTATTCCCTTTTCATCTGTTTCCATGCGTTTTTACCAATTTCTGTTTGTTTTTACACGTTTTTTATGCATGTGTTATGGCCCGAATAAAAATATACCGGATTTAATGAATCCGAACAGATCCAACAACACGATTTACACGTTTAGTCCCTTTTCACCCATTTCCATACGTTTTTACCCATTTCTGTTTGTTTTTACACGTTTTTTATGCTTGTGTTATGACCCGAATAAAAATATAACCGATTTAATAAAACCGAACTGATCCAACAACACGATTTACACGTTTAGTCCCATTTCATCCGTTTCCATACGTTTTTACCAACTTTTGTTTGGTTTTACATGTTTTTTATGCATGTGTTATGACCCGAACAAAAATATAACCGATTTAATGAAACCGAACTGATCCAACAACACGATTTACACATTTTGTTCCTTTTCATCCGTTTCCATACGTTTTTACCCATCTCTGTTGATTTTTACACGTTTTTTATGCATGTGTTATGACCTGAATAAAAATATAACCGATTTAATGAAACCGAACTGATCCAACAACACGATTTACACGTTTAGTCCCTTTTCATCCGTTTCCATACGTTTTTACCCAATTCTGTATGTTTTTACACGTTCTTTATGCTTGTTTTATGACCCGAATAATAATATAACCGATTTAATAAAACCGAACTGATCCAACAACACGATTTACACGTTCAGTACCTTTTCATCCGTTTCCATACATTTTTACCCATTTCTGTTTGTTTTTACACGTTTTTTATGCATGTGTTATGGCCCGAATAAAAATATACCTGATTTAATGAAATCGAATTGATCCAACAATTCGATTTACGCGTTTAGTCCCTTTTCACCCGTTTCCATACGTTTTTACTCATTTCTTTTTGTTTTTACACGTTTTTTATGCTTGTGTTATGACCCGAATAAAAGTATAACCGATTTAATGAAACCGAACCGATCCAACAACACGATTTACACGTTTTGTCCCATTTCATCCGTTTCCATACGTTTTTACCAATTTTTGTTTGTTTTTACACGTTTTTTATGCATGTGTTATGACCCGAATAAAAATATAACCGATTTAATGAAACCGAACTGATCCAACAACACGACTTACACGTTTTGTCCCTTTTCATCCGTTTCCATACGTTTTTACCCATTTCTGTTGGTTTTTACACGTTTTTTATGCATGTGTTATGACCTGAATAAAAATATAACCGATTTAATGAAAACGAACTGATCCAACAACACGATTTACACGTTTAGTCCCTGTTGATCCGTTTCCATACATTTTTACCCATTTCTGTTTGTTTTTACACGTTTTTTATGCTTGTGTTATGACCCGAATAAAAATAAAACTGATTTAATGAAACCGAACTGATCCAACAACACGATTTACACGTTTTGTCCCTTTTCATCCGTTTCCATACGTTTTTACCCATTTTTGTTTGTTTTTACACGTTTTTTATGCATGTGTTATGACCCGAATAAAAATATAACCGATTTAATGAAACCGAACTGATCCAACAACACGATTTACACGTTTAGTGCCTTTTCATCCGTTTCCATACATTTTTACCCAATTCTGTTTGTTTTTACACGTTTTTTATGCTTACTTTTTGACCCGAATAAAAATATAACCGATTTAATAAAACCGAACTGATCCAACAACACGATTTACACGTTTAGTCCCTTTTCATCCGTTTCCATACGTTTTTACCCATTTCTGTTTGTTTTTACACGTTTTTTATGCATGTGTTATGACCCGAATAATAATATAACCGTTTTAATGAAACCGAACAGATCCAACAACACGATTTACACGTTTTGTCCCTTTTCATCCGTTTCCATGTGTTTTAACCAATTTCTGTTTGTTTTTACACGTTTTTTATGCATGTGTTATGGCCCGAATAAAAATATACCTGATTTAATGAATCCGAACAGATCAAACAACATGATTTAGACGTTTAGTCCCTTTTCACCCGTTTCCATACGTTTTAACACATTTCTGTTTGTTTTTACACGTTTTTTATGCTTGTGTTATGACCCGAATAAACATATAACCGATTTAATGAAACCGAACTGATCCAACAACACGATTTACACGTTTAGTCCCATTTCATCCGTTTCCATACGTTTTTATCAATTTTTGTTTGTTTTTACACGTTTTTTATGCATGTGTTATGACCCGAATAAAAATCTAACCGATTTAATGAAACCGAACAGATCCAACAACACGATTTACACGTTTTGTCCCTTTTCATCCGTTTCCATACGTTTTTACCCATTTCTGTTTGTTTTTACACGTTTTTTATGCATGTGTTATGACCCGAATAAAAATATAACCGATTTAATGAAACCGAACTGATCCAACAACACGATTTACACGTTTAGTCCCTTTTCATCCGTTTCCATACGTTTTTACCAATTTTTGTTTGTTTTTACACGTCTTTTATGCATGTATTATGACCCGAATAAAAATATAACCGATTTAATGAAACCGAACTGATCCAACAACACGATTTACACGTTTTGTCCATTTTCATCCGTTTCCATACGTTTTTACCCATTTTTGTTTGTTTTTACACGTTTTTTATGCATGTGTTATGACCCGAATAAAAATATAACCGATTTAATGAAACCGAACTGATCCAACAACACGATTTACACGTTTAGTCCCTTTTCATCTGTTTCCATACATTTTTACCCAATTCTGTTTGTTTTTACACGTTGTTTATGCTTATTCTTTGACCCGAATAAAAATATAACCGATTTAATAAAACCGAACTGATCCAACAACACGATTTACACGTTTAGTCCCTTTTCATCCGTTTCCATACGTTTTTACCCATTTCTGTTTATTTTTACACGTTTTTTATGCATGTGTTATGACCCGAATAATAATATAACCGTTTTAATGAAACCGAACAGATCCAACAACACGATTTACACGTTTATTCCCTTTTCATCTGTTTCCATGCGTTTTTACCAATTTCTGTTTGTTTTTACACGTTTTTTATGCATGTGTTATGGCCCGAATAAAAATATACCTGATTTAATGAATCCGAACAGATCCAACAACACGATTTACACGTTTAGTCCCTTTTCACCCATTTCCATACGTTTTTACCCATTTCTGTTTGTTTTTACACGTTTTTTATGCTTGTGTTATGACCCGAATAAAAATATAACCGATTTAATAAAACCGAACTGATCCAATAACACGATTTACACGTTTAGTCCCATTTCATCCGTTTCCATACGTTTTTACCAACTTTTGTTTGGTTTTACATGTTTTTTATGCATGTGTTATGACCCGAACAAAAATATAACCAATTTAATGAAACCGAACTGATCCAACAACACGATTTACACGTTTAGTCCCATTTCATCCGTTTCCATATGTTTTTACCAATTTTTGTTGGTTTTTACACGTTTTTTATGCATGTGTTATGACCTGAATAAAAATATAACCGATTTAATGAAACCGAACTGATCCAACAACACGATTTACACGTTTAGTCCCTTTTCATCCATTTCCATACATTTTTACCCAATTCTGTTTGTTTTTACACGTTCTTTATGCTTGTTTTATGACCCGAATAATAATATAACCGATTTAATAAAACCGAACTGATCCAACAACACGATTTACACGTTCAGTACCTTTTCATCCGTTTCCATACATTTTTACCCATTTCTGTTTGTTTTTACACGTTTTTTATGCATGTGTTATGGCCCGAATAAAAATATACCTAATTTAATGAAATCGAACTGATCCAACAATACGATTTACGCGTTTAGTCCCTTTTCACCCGTTTCCATACGTTTTTACTCATTTCTTTTTGTTTTTACACGTTTTTTATGCTTGTGTTATGACCCGAATAAAAGTATAACCGATTTAATGAAACCGACCTGATCCAACAACACGATTTACACGTTTAGTCCCATTTCATCCGTTTCCATACGTTTTTACCAATTTTTGTTTGTTTTTACACGTTTTTTATGCATGTGTTATGACCCGAATAAAAATATAACCGATTTAATGAAACCGAACTGATCCAACAACACGACTTACACGTTTTGTCCCTTTTCATCCGTTTCCATACGTTTTTACCCATTTCTGTTGGTTTTTACACGTTTTTTATGCATGTGTTATGACCTGAATAAAAATATAACCGATTTAATGAAAATGAACTGATCCAACAACACGATTTACACGTTTAGTCCCTTTTGATCCGTTTCCATACATTTTTACCCATTTCTGTTTGTTTTTACACGTTTTTTATGCTTGTGTTATGACCCGAATAAAAATAAAACTGATTTAATGAAACCGAACTGATCCAACAACACAATTTACACGTTTAGTCCCTTTTCATCCGTTGCCATATGTTTTTACCCATTTCTGTTTGTTTTTACACGTTTTTTATGCATGTGTTATGACCCGAATAAAAATATAACGATTAAATGAAACCGAGCTGATCCAACAACATGATTTATACGTTTAGTCCATTTTCATCCATTTCCATACGTTTTTACCCATTTCTGTTCGTTTTTACACGTTTTTTACGCTTGTGTTATGACCCGAATAAAAATATAACTGATTTAATGAAACCGAACTTATCCAACAGCACGATTTACACGTTTAGTCCCATTTCATCCGTTTCCATACGTTTTTACCAATTTTTTTTTTGTTTTTAAACGTTTTTTATGCATGTGTTATGACCCGAATAAAAATATAACCGATTTAATGAAACCGAACTGATCCAACAACACGATTTACACGTTTTGTCCCTTTTCATCCGTTTCCATACGTTTTTACCCATTTCTGTTTGTTTTTACACGTTTTTTATGCATGTGTTATGACCCGAATAAAAATATAACCGATTTAATGAAACCGAACTGATCCAACAACACGATTTACACATTTAGTCCCTTTTCATCCGTTTCCATACGTTTTTACCAATTTTTGTTTGTTTTTACACGTTTTTTATGCAGGTGTTATAACCCGAATAAAAATATAACCGATTTAATGAAACCGAACTGATCCAACAACACGATTTACACGTTTTGTCCCTTTTCATCCGTTTCCATACGTTTTTACCCATTTTTGTTTGTTTTTACACGTTTTTTATGCATGTGTTATGACCCGAATAAAAATATAACCGATTTAATGAAACCGAACTGATCCAACAACACGATTTACACGTTTAGTCCCTTTTTATCTGTTTCCATACATTTTTACCCAATTCTGTTTGTTTTTACACGTTTTTTATGCTTATTCTTTGACCCGAATAAAAATATAACCGATTTAATAAAACCGAACTGATCCAACAACACGATTTACACGTTTAGTCCCTTTTCATCCGTTTGCATACGTTTTTACCCATTTCTGTTTATTTTTACACGTTTTTTATGCATGTGTTATGACCCGAATAATAATATAACCGTTTTAATGAAACCGAACAGATCCAACAACACGATTTACACGTTTATTCCCTTTTCATCTGTTTCCATGCGTTTTTACCAATTTCTGTTTGTTTTTACACGTTTTTTATGCATGTGTTATGGCCCGAATAAAAATAAACCTGATTTAATTAATCCGAACTGATCCAACAACACGATTTACACGTTTAGTCCCTTTTCACCCATTTCCATACGTTTTTACCCATTTCTGTTTGTTTTTACACGTTTTTTATGCTTGTGTTATGACCCGAATAAAAATATAACCGTTTTAATGAAACCGAACTGATCCAACAACACGATTTACACGTATAGTCCCATTTCATCCGTTTCCATACGTTTTTACCAACTTTTGTTTGGTTTTACATGTTTTTTATGCATGTGTTATGACCCGAACAAAAATATAACCAATTTAATGAAACCGAACTGATCCAACAACACGATTTACACGGTTAGTCCCATTTCATCCGTTTCCATACGTTTTTACCAATTTTTGTTGGTTTTTACACGTTTTTTATGCATGTGTTATGACCTGAATAAAAATATAACCGATTTAATGAAACCGAACTGATCCAACAACACGATTTACACGTTTAGTCCCTTTTCATCCATTTCCATACATTTTTACCCAATTCTGTTTGTTTTTACACGTTCTTTATGCTTGTTTTATGACCCGAATAATAATATAACCGATTTAATAAAACCGAACTGATCCAACAACACGATTTACACGTTCAGTACCTTTTCATCCGTTTCCATACATTTTTACCCATTTCTGTTTGTTTTTACACGTTTTTTATGCATGTGTTATGGCCCGAATAAAAATATACCTAATTTAATGAAATCGAACTGATCCAACAATACGATTTACGCGTTTAGTCCCTTTTCACCCGTTTCCATACGTTTTTACTCATTTCTTTTTGTTTTTACACGTTTTTTATGCTTGTGTTATGACCCGAATAAAAGTATAACCGATTTAATGAAACCGACCTGATCCAACAACACGATTTACACGTTTAGTCCCATTTCATCCGTTTCCATACGTTTTTACCAATTTTTGTTTGTTTTTACACGTTTTTTATGCATGTGTTATGACCCGAATAAAAATATAACCGATTTAATGAAACCGAACTGATCCAACAACACGACTTACACGTTTTGTCCCTTTTCATCCGTTTCCATACGTTTTTACCCATTTCTGTTGGTTTTTACACGTTTTTTATGCATGTGTTATGACCTGAATAAAAATATAACCGATTTAATGAAAATGAACTGATCCAACAACACGATTTACACGTTTAGTCCCTTTTGATCCGTTTCCATACATTTTTACCCATTTCTGTTTGTTTTTACACGTTTTTTATGCTTGTGTTATGACCCGAATAAAAATAAAACTGATTTAATGAAACCGAACTGATCCAACAACACAATTTACACGTTTAGTCCCTTTTCATCCGTTGCCATATGTTTTTACCCATTTCTGTTTGTTTTTACACGTTTTTTATGCATGTGTTATGACCCGAATAAAAATATAACGATTAAATGAAACCGAGCTGATCCAACAACATGATTTATACGTTTAGTCCATTTTCATCCATTTCCATACGTTTTTACCCATTTCTGTTCGTTTTTACACGTTTTTTACGCTTGTGTTATGACCCGAATAAAAATATAACTGATTTAATGAAACCGAACTTATCCAACAGCACGATTTACACGTTTAGTCCCATTTCATCCGTTTCCATACGTTTTTACCAATTTTTTTTTTGTTTTTAAACGTTTTTTATGCATGTGTTATGACCCGAATAAAAATATAACCGATTTAATGAAACCGAACTGATCCAACAACACGATTTACACGTTTTGTCCCTTTTCATCCGTTTCCATACGTTTTTACCCATTTCTGTTTGTTTTTACACGTTTTTTATGCATGTGTTATGACCCGAATAAAAATATAACCGATTTAATGAAACCGAACTGATCCAACAACACGATTTACACATTTAGTCCCTTTTCATCCGTTTCCATACGTTTTTACCAATTTTTGTTTGTTTTTACACGTTTTTTATGCAGGTGTTATAACCCGAATAAAAATATAACCGATTTAATGAAACCGAACTGATCCAACAACACGATTTACACGTTTTGTCCCTTTTCATCCGTTTCCATACGTTTTTACCCATTTTTGTTTGTTTTTACACGTTTTTTATGCATGTGTTATGACCCGAATAAAAATATAACCGATTTAATGAAACCGAACTGATCCAACAACACGATTTACACGTTTAGTCCCTTTTTATCTGTTTCCATACATTTTTACCCAATTCTGTTTGTTTTTACACGTTTTTTATGCTTATTCTTTGACCCGAATAAAAATATAACCGATTTAATAAAACCGAACTGATCCAACAACACGATTTACACGTTTAGTCCCTTTTCATCCGTTTGCATACGTTTTTACCCATTTCTGTTTATTTTTACACGTTTTTTATGCATGTGTTATGACCCGAATAATAATATAACCGTTTTAATGAAACCGAACAGATCCAACAACACGATTTACACGTTTATTCCCTTTTCATCTGTTTCCATGCGTTTTTACCAATTTCTGTTTGTTTTTACACGTTTTTTATGCATGTGTTATGGCCCGAATAAAAATAAACCTGATTTAATTAATCCGAACTGATCCAACAACACGATTTACACGTTTAGTCCCTTTTCACCCATTTCCATACGTTTTTACCCATTTCTGTTTGTTTTTACACGTTTTTTATGCTTGTGTTATGACCCGAATAAAAATATAACCGTTTTAATGAAACCGAACTGATCCAACAACACGATTTACACGTATAGTCCCATTTCATCCGTTTCCATACGTTTTTACCAACTTTTGTTTGGTTTTACATGTTTTTTATGCATGTGTTATGACCCGAACAAAAATATAACCAATTTAATGAAACCGAACTGATCCAACAACACGATTTACACGGTTAGTCCCATTTCATCCGTTTCCATACGTTTTTACCAATTTTTGTTGGTTTTTACACGTTTTTTATGCATGTGTTATGACCTGAATAAAAATATAACCGATTTAATGAAACCGAACTGATCCAACAACACGATTTACACGTTTAGTCCCTTTTCATCCATTTCCATACATTTTTACCCAATTCTGTTTGTTTTTACACGTTCTTTATGCTTGTTTTATGACCCGAATAATAATATAACCGATTTAATAAAACCGAACTGATCCAACAACACGATTTACACGTTCAGTACCTTTTCATCCGTTTCCATACATTTTTACCCATTTCTGTTTGTTTTTACACGTTTTTTATGCATGTGTTATGGCCCGAATAAAAATATACCTAATTTAATGAAATCGAACTGATCCAACAATACGATTTACGCGTTTAGTCCCTTTTCACCCGTTTCCATACGTTTTTACTCATTTCTTTTTGTTTTTACACGTTTTTTATGCTTGTGTTATGACCCGAATAAAAGTATAACCGATTTAATGAAACCGACCTGATCCAACAACACGATTTACACGTTTAGTCCCATTTCATCCGTTTCCATACGTTTTTACCAATTTTTGTTTGTTTTTACACGTTTTTTATGCATGTGTTATGACCCGAATAAAAATATAACCGATTTAATGAAACCGAACTGATCCAACAACACGACTTACACGTTTTGTCCCTTTTCATCCGTTTCCATACGTTTTTACCCATTTCTGTTGGTTTTTACACGTTTTTTATGCATGTGTTATGACCTGAATAAAAATATAACCGATTTAATGAAAATGAACTGATCCAACAACACGATTTACACGTTTAGTCCCTTTTGATCCGTTTCCATACATTTTTACCCATTTCTGTTTGTTTTTACACGTTTTTTATGCTTGTGTTATGACCCGAATAAAAATAAAACTGATTTAATGAAACCGAACTGATCCAACAACACAATTTACACGTTTAGTCCCTTTTCATCCGTTGCCATATGTTTTTACCCATTTCTGTTTGTTTTTACACGTTTTTTATGCATGTGTTATGACCCGAATAAAAATATAACGATTAAATGAAACCGAGCTGATCCAACAACATGATTTATACGTTTAGTCCATTTTCATCCATTTCCATACGTTTTTACCCATTTCTGTTCGTTTTTACACGTTTTTTACGCTTGTGTTATGACCCGAATAAAAATATAACTGATTTAATGAAACCGAACTTATCCAACAGCACGATTTACACGTTTAGTCCCATTTCATCCGTTTCCATACGTTTTTACCAATTTTTTTTTTGTTTTTAAACGTTTTTTATGCATGTGTTATGACCCGAATAAAAATATAACCGATTTAATGAAACCGAACTGATCCAACAACACGATTTACACGTTTTGTCCCTTTTCATCCGTTTCCATACGTTTTTACCCATTTCTGTTTGTTTTTACACGTTTTTTATGCATGTGTTATGACCCGAATAAAAATATAACCGATTTAATGAAACCGAACTGATCCAACAACACGATTTACACATTTAGTCCCTTTTCATCCGTTTCCATACGTTTTTACCAATTTTTGTTTGTTTTTACACGTTTTTTATGCAGGTGTTATAACCCGAATAAAAATATAACCGATTTAATGAAACCGAACTGATCCAACAACACGATTTACACGTTTTGTCCCTTTTCATCCGTTTCCATACGTTTTTACCCATTTTTGTTTGTTTTTACACGTTTTTTATGCATGTGTTATGACCCGAATAAAAATATAACCGATTTAATGAAACCGAACTGATCCAACAACACGATTTACACGTTTAGTCCCTTTTTATCTGTTTCCATACATTTTTACCCAATTCTGTTTGTTTTTACACGTTTTTTATGCTTATTCTTTGACCCGAATAAAAATATAACCGATTTAATAAAACCGAACTGATCCAACAACACGATTTACACGTTTAGTCCCTTTTCATCCGTTTGCATACGTTTTTACCCATTTCTGTTTATTTTTACACGTTTTTTATGCATGTGTTATGACCCGAATAATAATATAACCGTTTTAATGAAACCGAACAGATCCAACAACACGATTTACACGTTTATTCCCTTTTCATCTGTTTCCATGCGTTTTTACCAATTTCTGTTTGTTTTTACACGTTTTTTATGCATGTGTTATGGCCCGAATAAAAATAAACCTGATTTAATTAATCCGAACTGATCCAACAACACGATTTACACGTTTAGTCCCTTTTCACCCATTTCCATACGTTTTTACCCATTTCTGTTTGTTTTTACACGTTTTTTATGCTTGTTTTATGACCCGAATAATAATATAACCGATTTAATAAAACCGAACTGATCCAACAACACGATTTACACGTTCAGTACCTTTTCATCCGTTTCCATACATTTTTACCCATTTCTGTTTGTTTTTACACGTTTTTTATGCATGTGTTATGGCCCGAATAAAAATATACCTAATTTAATGAAATCGAACTGATCCAACAATACGATTTACGCGTTTAGTCCCTTTTCACCCGTTTCCATACGTTTTTACTCATTTCTTTTTGTTTTTACACGTTTTTTATGCTTGTGTTATGACCCGAATAAAAGTATAACCGATTTAATGAAACCGACCTGATCCAACAACACGATTTACACGTTTAGTCCCATTTCATCCGTTTCCATACGTTTTTACCAATTTTTGTTTGTTTTTACACGTTTTTTATGCATGTGTTATGACCCGAATAAAAATATAACCGATTTAATGAAACCGAACTGATCCAACAACACGACTTACACGTTTTGTCCCTTTTCATCCGTTTCCATACGTTTTTACCCATTTCTGTTGGTTTTTACACGTTTTTTATGCATGTGTTATGACCTGAATAAAAATATAACCGATTTAATGAAAATGAACTGATCCAACAACACGATTTACACGTTTAGTCCCTTTTGATCCGTTTCCATACATTTTTACCCATTTCTGTTTGTTTTTACACGTTTTTTATGCTTGTGTTATGACCCGAATAAAAATAAAACTGATTTAATGAAACCGAACTGATCCAACAACACAATTTACACGTTTAGTCCCTTTTCATCCGTTGCCATATGTTTTTACCCATTTCTGTTTGTTTTTACACGTTTTTTATGCATGTGTTATGACCCGAATAAAAATATAACGATTAAATGAAACCGAGCTGATCCAACAACATGATTTATACGTTTAGTCCATTTTCATCCATTTCCATACGTTTTTACCCATTTCTGTTCGTTTTTACACGTTTTTTACGCTTGTGTTATGACCCGAATAAAAATATAACTGATTTAATGAAACCGAACTTATCCAACAGCACGATTTACACGTTTAGTCCCATTTCATCCGTTTCCATACGTTTTTACCAATTTTTTTTTTGTTTTTAAACGTTTTTTATGCATGTGTTATGACCCGAATAAAAATATAACCGATTTAATGAAACCGAACTGATCCAACAACACGATTTACACGTTTTGTCCCTTTTCATCCGTTTCCATACGTTTTTACCCATTTCTGTTTGTTTTTACACGTTTTTTATGCATGTGTTATGACCCGAATAAAAATATAACCGATTTAATGAAACCGAACTGATCCAACAACACGATTTACACATTTAGTCCCTTTTCATCCGTTTCCATACGTTTTTACCAATTTTTGTTTGTTTTTACACGTTTTTTATGCAGGTGTTATAACCCGAATAAAAATATAACCGATTTAATGAAACCGAACTGATCCAACAACACGATTTACACGTTTTGTCCCTTTTCATCCGTTTCCATACGTTTTTACCCATTTTTGTTTGTTTTTACACGTTTTTTATGCATGTGTTATGACCCGAATAAAAATATAACCGATTTAATGAAACCGAACTGATCCAACAACACGATTTACACGTTTAGTCCCTTTTTATCTGTTTCCATACATTTTTACCCAATTCTGTTTGTTTTTACACGTTTTTTATGCTTATTCTTTGACCCGAATAAAAATATAACCGATTTAATAAAACCGAACTGATCCAACAACACGATTTATACGTTTAGTCCCTTTTCATCCGTTTGCATACGTTTTTACCCATTTCTGTTTATTTTTACACGTTTTTTATGCATGTGTTATGACCCGAATAATAATATAACCGTTTTAATGAAACCGAACAGATCCAACAACACGATTTACACGTTTATTCCCTTTTCATCTGTTTCCATGCGTTTTTACCAATTTCTGTTTGTTTTTACACGTTTTTTATGCATGTGTTATGGCCCGAATAAAAATAAACCAGATTTAATTAATCCGAACTGATCCAACAACACGATTTACACGTTTAGTCCCTTTTCACCCATTTCCATACGTTTTTACCCATTTCTGTTTGTTTTTACACGTTTTTTATGCTTGTGTTATGACCCGAATAAAAATATAACCGTTTTAATGAAACCGAACTGATCCAACAACACGATTTACACGTATAGTCCCATTTCATCCGTTTCCATACGTTTTTACCAACTTTTGTTTGGTTTTACATGTTTTTTATGCATGTATTATGACCCGAACAAAAATATAACCGATTTAATGAAACCGAACTGATCCAATAACACGATTTACACATTTTGTTCCTTTTCATCCGTTTCCATACGTTTTTTTGCCCATTTCTGTTGGTTTTTACACGTTTTTTATGCATGTGTTATGACCTGAATAACAATATAAGCGATTTAATGAAACCGAACTGATCCAACAACACGATTTACACGTTTAGTCCCATTTCATCCGTTTCCATACGTTTTTACCAATTTTTGTTTGTTTTTACACGTTTTTTATGCATGTGTTATGACCCGAATAAAAATATAACCGATTTAATGAAACCGAACTGATCCAACAACACGACTTACACGTTTTGTCCCTTTTCATCCGTTTCCATACGTTTTTACCCATTTCTGTTGGTTTTTACACGTTTTTTATGCATGTGTTATGACCTGAATAAAAATATAACCGATTTAATGAAAATGAACTGATCCAACAACACGATTTACACGTTTAGTCCCTTTTGATCCGTTTCCATACATTTTTACCCATTTCTGTTTGTTTTTACACGTTTTTTATGCTTGTGTTATGACCCGAATAAAAATAAAACTGATTTAATGAAACCGAACTGATCCAACAACACAATTTACACGTTTAGTCCCTTTTCATCCGTTGCCATATGTTTTTACCCATTTCTGTTTGTTTTTACACGTTTTTTATGCATGTGTTATGACCCGAATAAAAATATAACGATTAAATGAAACCGAGCTGATCCAACAACATGATTTATACGTTTAGTCCATTTTCATCCATTTCCATACGTTTTTACCCATTTCTGTTCGTTTTTACACGTTTTTTACGCTTGTGTTATGACCCGAATAAAAATATAACTGATTTAATGAAACCGAACTTATCCAACAGCACGATTTACACGTTTAGTCCCATTTCATCCGTTTCCATACGTTTTTACCAATTTTTTTTTTGTTTTTAAACGTTTTTTATGCATGTGTTATGACCCGAATAAAAATATAACCGATTTAATGAAACCGAACTGATCCAACAACACGATTTACACGTTTTGTCCCTTTTCATCCGTTTCCATACGTTTTTACCCATTTCTGTTTGTTTTTACACGTTTTTTATGCATGTGTTATGACCCGAATAAAAATATAACCGATTTAATGAAACCGAACTGATCCAACAACACGATTTACACATTTAGTCCCTTTTCATCCGTTTCCATACGTTTTTACCAATTTTTGTTTGTTTTTACACGTTTTTTATGCAGGTGTTATAACCCGAATAAAAATATAACCGATTTAATGAAACCGAACTGATCCAACAACACGATTTACACGTTTTGTCCCTTTTCATCCGTTTCCATACGTTTTTACCCATTTTTGTTTGTTTTTACACGTTTTTTATGCATGTGTTATGACCCGAATAAAAATATAACCGATTTAATGAAACCGAACTGATCCAACAACACGATTTACACATTTAGTCCCTTTTCATCCGTTTCCATACGTTTTTACCCATTTCTGTTCGTTTTTACACGTTTTTTACGCTTGTGTTATGACCCGAATAAAAATATAACCGATTTAATGAAACCGAACTGATCCAACAACACGATTTACACGTTTTGTCCCTTTTCATCCGTTTCCATACGTTTTTACCCATTTCTGTTTGTTTTTACACGTTTTTTATGCATGTGTTATGACCCGAATAAAAATATAACCGATTTAATGAAACCGAACTGATCCAACAACACGATTTACACATTTAGTCCCTTTTCATCCGTTTCCATACGTTTTTACCAATTTTTGTTTGTTTTTACACGTTTTTTATGCAGGTGTTATAACCCGAATAAAAATATAACCGATTTAATGAAACCGAACTGATCCAACAACACGATTTACACGTTTTGTCCCTTTTCATCCGTTTCCATACGTTTTTACCCATTTTTGTTTGTTTTTACACGTTTTTTATGCATGTGTTATGACCCGAATAAAAATATAACCGATTTAATGAAACCGAACTGATCCAACAACACGATTTACACGTTTAGTCCCTTTTTATCTGTTTCCATACATTTTTACCCAATTCTGTTTGTTTTTACACGTTTTTTATGCTTATTCTTTGACCCGAATAAAAATATAACCGATTTAATAAAACCGAACTGATCCAACAACACGATTTACACGTTTAGTCCCTTTTCATCCGTTTGCATACGTTTTTACCCATTTCTGTTTATTTTTACACGTTTTTTATGCATGTGTTATGACCCGAATAATAATATAACCGTTTTAATGAAACCGAACAGATCCAACAACACGATTTACACGTTTATTCCCTTTTCATCTGTTTCCATGCGTTTTTACCAATTTCTGTTTGTTTTTACACGTTTTTTATGCATGTGTTATGGCCCGAATAAAAATAAACCTGATTTAATTAATCCGAACTGATCCAACAACACGATTTACACGTTTAGTCCCTTTTCACCCATTTCCATACGTTTTTACCCATTTCTGTTTGTTTTTACACGTTTTTTATGCTTGTTTTATGACCCGAATAATAATATAACCGATTTAATAAAACCGAACTGATCCAACAACACGATTTACACGTTCAGTACCTTTTCATCCGTTTCCATACATTTTTACCCATTTCTGTTTGTTTTTACACGTTTTTTATGCATGTGTTATGGCCCGAATAAAAATATACCTAATTTAATGAAATCGAACTGATCCAACAATACGATTTACGCGTTTAGTCCCTTTTCACCCGTTTCCATACGTTTTTACTCATTTCTTTTTGTTTTTACACGTTTTTTATGCTTGTGTTATGACCCGAATAAAAGTATAACCGATTTAATGAAACCGACCTGATCCAACAACACGATTTACACGTTTAGTCCCATTTCATCCGTTTCCATACGTTTTTACCAATTTTTGTTTGTTTTTACACGTTTTTTATGCATGTGTTATGACCCGAATAAAAATATAACCGATTTAATGAAACCGAACTGATCCAACAACACGACTTACACGTTTTGTCCCTTTTCATCCGTTTCCATACGTTTTTACCCATTTCTGTTGGTTTTTACACGTTTTTTATGCATGTGTTATGACCTGAATAAAAATATAACCGATTTAATGAAAATGAACTGATCCAACAACACGATTTACACGTTTAGTCCCTTTTGATCCGTTTCCATACATTTTTACCCATTTCTGTTTGTTTTTACACGTTTTTTATGCTTGTGTTATGACCCGAATAAAAATAAAACTGATTTAATGAAACCGAACTGATCCAACAACACAATTTACACGTTTAGTCCCTTTTCATCCGTTGCCATATGTTTTTACCCATTTCTGTTTGTTTTTACACGTTTTTTATGCATGTGTTATGACCCGAATAAAAATATAACGATTAAATGAAACCGAGCTGATCCAACAACATGATTTATACGTTTAGTCCATTTTCATCCATTTCCATACGTTTTTACCCATTTCTGTTCGTTTTTACACGTTTTTTACGCTTGTGTTATGACCCGAATAAAAATATAACTGATTTAATGAAACCGAACTTATCCAACAGCACGATTTACACGTTTAGTCCCATTTCATCCGTTTCCATACGTTTTTACCAATTTTTTTTTTGTTTTTAAACGTTTTTTATGCATGTGTTATGACCCGAATAAAAATATAACCGATTTAATGAAACCGAACTGATCCAACAACACGATTTACACGTTTTGTCCCTTTTCATCCGTTTCCATACGTTTTTACCCATTTCTGTTTGTTTTTACACGTTTTTTATGCATGTGTTATGACCCGAATAAAAATATAACCGATTTAATGAAACCGAACTGATCCAACAACACGATTTACACGTTTATTCCCTTTTCATCTGTTTCCATGCGTTTTTACCAATTTCTGTTTGTTTTTACACGTTTTTTATGCATGTGTTATGGCCCGAATAAAAATAAACCTGATTTAATTAATCCGAACTGATCCAACAACACGATTTACACGTTTAGTCCCTTTTCACCCGTTTCCATACATTTTTACCCAATTCTGTTTGTTTTTACACGTTCTTTATGCTTGTTTTATGACCCGAATAATAATATAACCGATTTAATAAAACCGAACTGATCCAACAACACGATTTACACGTTCAGTACCTTTTCATCCGTTTCCATACATTTTTACCCATTTCTGTTTGTTTTTACACGTTTTTTATGCATGTGTTATGGCCCGAATAAAAATATACCTAATTTAATGAAATCGAACTGATCCAACAATACGATTTACGCGTTTAGTCCCTTTTCACCCGTTTCCATACGTTTTTACTCATTTCTTTTTGTTTTTACACGTTTTTTATGCTTGTGTTATGACCCGAATAAAAGTATAACCGATTTAATGAAACCGACCTGATCCAACAACACGATTTACACGTTTAGTCCCATTTCATCCGTTTCCATACGTTTTTACCAATTTTTGTTTGTTTTTACACGTTTTTTATGCATGTGTTATGACCCGAATAAAAATATAACCGATTTAATGAAACCGAACTGATCCAACAACACGACTTACACGTTTTGTCCCTTTTCATCCGTTTCCATACGTTTTTACCCATTTCTGTTGGTTTTTACACGTTTTTTATGCATGTGTTATGACCTGAATAAAAATATAACCGATTTAATGAAAATGAACTGATCCAACAACACGATTTACACGTTTAGTCCCTTTTGATCCGTTTCCATACATTTTTACCCATTTCTGTTTGTTTTTACACGTTTTTTATGCTTGTGTTATGACCCGAATAAAAATAAAACTGATTTAATGAAACCGAACTGATCCAACAACACAATTTACACGTTTAGTCCCTTTTCATCCGTTGCCATATGTTTTTACCCATTTCTGTTTGTTTTTACACGTTTTTTATGCATGTGTTATGACCCGAATAAAAATATAACGATTAAATGAAACCGAGCTGATCCAACAACATGATTTATACGTTTAGTCCATTTTCATCCATTTCCATACGTTTTTACCCATTTCTGTTCGTTTTTACACGTTTTTTACGCTTGTGTTATGACCCGAATAAAAATATAACTGATTTAATGAAACCGAACTTATCCAACAGCACGATTTACACGTTTAGTCCCATTTCATCCGTTTCCATACGTTTTTACCAATTTTTTTTTTGTTTTTAAACGTTTTTTATGCATGTGTTATGACCCGAATAAAAATATAACCGATTTAATGAAACCGAACTGATCCAACAACACGATTTACACGTTTTGTCCCTTTTCATCCGTTTCCATACGTTTTTACCCATTTCTGTTTGTTTTTACACGTTTTTTATGCATGTGTTATGACCCGAATAAAAATATAACCGATTTAATGAAACCGAACTGATCCAACAACACGATTTACACATTTAGTCCCTTTTCATCCGTTTCCATACGTTTTTACCAATTTTTGTTTGTTTTTACACGTTTTTTATGCAGGTGTTATAACCCGAATAAAAATATAACCGATTTAATGAAACCGAACTGATCCAACAACACGATTTACACGTTTTGTCCCTTTTCATCCGTTTCCATACGTTTTTACCCATTTTTGTTTGTTTTTACACGTTTTTTATGCATGTGTTATGACCCGAATAAAAATATAACCGATTTAATGAAACCGAACTGATCCAACAACACGATTTACACGTTTAGTCCCTTTTTATCTGTTTCCATACATTTTTACCCAATTCTGTTTGTTTTTACACGTTTTTTATGCTTATTCTTTGACCCGAATAAAAATATAACCGATTTAATAAAACCGAACTGATCCAACAACACGATTTACACGTTTAGTCCCTTTTCATCCGTTTGCATACGTTTTTACCCATTTCTGTTTATTTTTACACGTTTTTTATGCATGTGTTATGACCCGAATAATAATATAACCGTTTTAATGAAACCGAACAGATCCAACAACACGATTTACACGTTTATTCCCTTTTCATCTGTTTCCATGCGTTTTTACCAATTTCTGTTTGTTTTTACACGTTTTTTATGCATGTGTTATGGCCCGAATAAAAATAAACCTGATTTAATTAATCCGAACTGATCCAACAACACGATTTACACGTTTAGTCCCTTTTCACCCATTTCCATACGTTTTTACCCATTTCTGTTTGTTTTTACACGTTTTTTATGCTTGTTTTATGACCCGAATAATAATATAACCGATTTAATAAAACCGAACTGATCCAACAACACGATTTACACGTTCAGTACCTTTTCATCCGTTTCCATACATTTTTACCCATTTCTGTTTGTTTTTACACGTTTTTTATGCATGTGTTATGGCCCGAATAAAAATATACCTAATTTAATGAAATCGAACTGATCCAACAATACGATTTACGCGTTTAGTCCCTTTTCACCCGTTTCCATACGTTTTTACTCATTTCTTTTTGTTTTTACACGTTTTTTATGCTTGTGTTATGACCCGAATAAAAGTATAACCGATTTAATGAAACCGACCTGATCCAACAACACGATTTACACGTTTAGTCCCATTTCATCCGTTTCCATACGTTTTTACCAATTTTTGTTTGTTTTTACACGTTTTTTATGCATGTGTTATGACCCGAATAAAAATATAACCGATTTAATGAAACCGAACTGATCCAACAACACGACTTACACGTTTTGTCCCTTTTCATCCGTTTCCATACGTTTTTACCCATTTCTGTTGGTTTTTACACGTTTTTTATGCATGTGTTATGACCTGAATAAAAATATAACCGATTTAATGAAAATGAACTGATCCAACAACACGATTTACACGTTTAGTCCCTTTTGATCCGTTTCCATACATTTTTACCCATTTCTGTTTGTTTTTACACGTTTTTTATGCTTGTGTTATGACCCGAATAAAAATAAAACTGATTTAATGAAACCGAACTGATCCAACAACACAATTTACACGTTTAGTCCCTTTTCATCCGTTGCCATATGTTTTTACCCATTTCTGTTTGTTTTTACACGTTTTTTATGCATGTGTTATGACCCGAATAAAAATATAACGATTAAATGAAACCGAGCTGATCCAACAACATGATTTATACGTTTAGTCCATTTTCATCCATTTCCATACGTTTTTACCCATTTCTGTTCGTTTTTACACGTTTTTTACGCTTGTGTTATGACCCGAATAAAAATATAACTGATTTAATGAAACCGAACTTATCCAACAGCACGATTTACACGTTTAGTCCCATTTCATCCGTTTCCATACGTTTTTACCAATTTTTTTTTGTTTTTAAACGTTTTTTATGCATGTGTTATGACCCGAATAAAAATATAACCGATTTAATGAAACCGAACTGATCCAACAACACGATTTACACGTTTTGTCCCTTTTCATCCGTTTCCATACGTTTTTACCCATTTCTGTTTGTTTTTACACGTTTTTTATGCATGTGTTATGACCCGAATAAAAATATAACCGATTTAATGAAACCGAACTGATCCAACAACACGATTTACACATTTAGTCCCTTTTCATCCGTTTCCATACGTTTTTACCAATTTTTGTTTGTTTTTACACGTTTTTTATGCAGGTGTTATAACCCGAATAAAAATATAACCGATTTAATGAAACCGAACTGATCCAACAACACGATTTACACGTTTTGTCCCTTTTCATCCGTTTCCATACGTTTTTACCCATTTTTGTTTGTTTTTACACGTTTTTTATGCATGTGTTATGACCCGAATAAAAATATAACCGATTTAATGAAACCGAACTGATCCAACAACACGATTTACACGTTTAGTCCCTTTTTATCTGTTTCCATACATTTTTACCCAATTCTGTTTGTTTTTACACGTTTTTTATGCTTATTCTTTGACCCGAATAAAAATATAACCGATTTAATAAAACCGAACTGATCCAACAACACGATTTACACGTTTAGTCCCTTTTCATCCGTTTGCATACGTTTTTACCCATTTCTGTTTATTTTTACACGTTTTTTATGCATGTGTTATGACCCGAATAATAATATAACCGTTTTAATGAAACCGAACAGATCCAACAACACGATTTACACGTTTATTCCCTTTTCATCTGTTTCCATGCGTTTTTACCAATTTCTGTTTGTTTTTACACGTTTTTTATGCATGTGTTATGGCCCGAATAAAAATAAACCTGATTTAATTAATCCGAACTGATCCAACAACACGATTTACACGTTTAGTCCCTTTTCACCCATTTCCATACGTTTTTACCCATTTCTGTTTGTTTTTACACGTTTTTTATGCTTGTTTTATGACCCGAATAATAATATAACCGATTTAATAAAACCGAACTGATCCAACAACACGATTTACACGTTCAGTACCTTTTCATCCGTTTCCATACATTTTTACCCATTTCTGTTTGTTTTTACACGTTTTTTATGCATGTGTTATGGCCCGAATAAAAATATACCTAATTTAATGAAATCGAACTGATCCAACAATACGATTTACGCGTTTAGTCCCTTTTCACCCGTTTCCATACGTTTTTACTCATTTCTTTTTGTTTTTACACGTTTTTTATGCTTGTGTTATGACCCGAATAAAAGTATAACCGATTTAATGAAACCGACCTGATCCAACAACACGATTTACACGTTTAGTCCCATTTCATCCGTTTCCATACGTTTTTACCAATTTTTGTTTGTTTTTACACGTTTTTTATGCATGTGTTATGACCCGAATAAAAATATAACCGATTTAATGAAACCGAACTGATCCAACAACACGACTTACACGTTTTGTCCCTTTTCATCCGTTTCCATACGTTTTTACCCATTTCTGTTGGTTTTTACACGTTTTTTATGCATGTGTTATGACCTGAATAAAAATATAACCGATTTAATGAAAATGAACTGATCCAACAACACGATTTACACGTTTAGTCCCTTTTGATCCGTTTCCATACATTTTTACCCATTTCTGTTTGTTTTTACACGTTTTTTATGCTTGTGTTATGACCCGAATAAAAATAAAACTGATTTAATGAAACCGAACTGATCCAACAACACAATTTACACGTTTAGTCCCTTTTCATCCGTTGCCATATGTTTTTACCCATTTCTGTTTGTTTTTACACGTTTTTTATGCATGTGTTATGACCCGAATAAAAATATAACGATTAAATGAAACCGAGCTGATCCAACAACATGATTTATACGTTTAGTCCATTTTCATCCATTTCCATACGTTTTTACCCATTTCTGTTCGTTTTTACACGTTTTTTACGCTTGTGTTATGACCCGAATAAAAATATAACTGATTTAATGAAACCGAACTTATCCAACAGCACGATTTACACGTTTAGTCCCATTTCATCCGTTTCCATACGTTTTTACCAATTTTTTTTTTGTTTTTAAACGTTTTTTATGCATGTGTTATGACCCGAATAAAAATATAACCGATTTAATGAAACCGAACTGATCCAACAACACGATTTACACGTTTTGTCCCTTTTCATCCGTTTCCATACGTTTTTACCCATTTCTGTTTGTTTTTACACGTTTTTTATGCATGTGTTATGACCCGAATAAAAATATAACCGATTTAATGAAACCGAACTGATCCAACAACACGATTTACACCTTTAGTCCCTTTTCATCCGTTTCCATACGTTTTTACCAATTTTTGTTTGTTTTTACACGTTTTTTATGCAGGTGTTATAACCCGAATAAAAATATAACCGATTTAATGAAACCGAACTGATCCAACAACACGATTTACACGTTTTGTCCCTTTTCATCCGTTTCCATACGTTTTTACCCATTTTTGTTTGTTTTTACACGTTTTTTATGCATGTGTTATGACCCGAATAAAAATATAACCGATTTAATGAAACCGAACTGATCCAACAACACGATTTACACGTTTAGTCCCTTTTTATCTGTTTCCATACATTTTTACCCAATTCTGTTTGTTTTTACACGTTTTTTATGCTTATTCTTTGACCCGAATAAAAATATAACCGATTTAATAAAACCGAACTGATCCAACAACACGATTTATACGTTTAGTCCCTTTTCATCCGTTTGCATACGTTTTTACCCATTTCTGTTTATTTTTACACGTTTTTTATGCATGTGTTATGACCCGAATAATAATATAACCGTTTTAATGAAACCGAACAGATCCAACAACACGATTTACACGTTTATTCCCTTTTCATCTGTTTCCATGCGTTTTTTACCAATTTCTGTTTGTTTTTACACGTTTTTTATGCATGTGTTATGGCCCGAATAAAAATAAACCAGATTTAATTAATCCGAACTGATCCAACAACACGATTTACACGTTTAGTCCCTTTTCACCCATTTCCATACGTTTTTACCCATTTCTGTTTGTTTTTACACGTTTTTTATGCTTGTGTTATGACCCGAATAAAAATATAACCGTTTTAATGAAACCGAACTGATCCAACAACACGATTTACACGTATAGTCCCATTTCATCCGTTTCCATACGTTTTTACCAACTTTTGTTTGGTTTTACATGTTTTTTATGCATGTATTATGACCCGAACAAAAATATAACCGATTTAATGAAACCGAACTGATCCAATAACACGATTTACACATTTTGTTCCTTTTCATCCGTTTCCATACGTTTTTTTGCCCATTTCTGTTGGTTTTTACACGTTTTTTATGCATGTGTTATGACCTGAATAACAATATAAGCGATTTAATGAAACCGAACTGATCCAACAACACGATTTACACGTTTAGTCCCTTTTCATCCGTTTCCATACCTTTTTACCCAATTCTGTTTGTTTTTACACGTTTTTTATGCTTGTTTTATGACCCGAATAATAATATAACCGATTTAATAAAACCGAACTGATCCAACAACACGATTTACACGTTCAGTACCTTTTCATCCGTTTCCATACGTTTTTACCCATTTCTGTTTGTTTTTACACGTTTTTTATGCATGTGTTATGGCCCGAATAAAAATACACCTGATTTAATGAAATCGAACTGATCCAACAATACGATTTACGCGTTTAGTCTCTTTTCACCCGTTTCCATACGTTTTTACTCATTTTTTTTGTTTTTACACGTTTTTTATGCTTGTGTTATGACCCGAATAAAAGTATAACCGATTTAATGAAACCGAACTGATCCAACAACACGATTTACACGTTTAGTCCCATTTCATCCGTTTCCATACGTTTTTACCAATTTTTGTTTGTTTTTACACGTTTTTTATGCATGTGTTATGACCCGAATAAAAATATAACCGATTTAATGAAACCGAACTGATCCAACAACACGATTTACATGTTTTGTCCCTTTTCATCCGTTTCCATACGTTTTTACCCATTTCTGTTGGTTTTTACACGTTTTTTATGCATGTGTTATGACCTAAATAAAAATGTAACCGATTTAATGAAAACGAACTGATCCAACAACACGATTTACAAGTTTAGTCCCTTTTGATCCGTTTCCATACATTTTTACCCATTTCTGTTTGTTTTTACACGTTTTTTATGCTTGTGTTATGACCCGAATAAAAATAAAACTGATTTAATGAAACCGAACTGATCCAACAACACAATTTACACGTTTAGTCCCTTTTCATCCGTTTCCATATGTTTTTAACCATTTCTGTTTGTTTTTACACGTTTTTTATGCATGTGTTATGACCCGAATAAAAATATAACGATTAAATGAAACCGAGCTGATCCAACAACATGATTTATACGTTTAGTCCATTTTCATCCATTTCCATACGTTTTTACCCATTTCTGTTCGTTTTTACACGTTTTTTACGCATGTGTTATGACCCGAATAAAAATATAACTGATTTAATGAAACCGAACTTATCCAACAGCACGATTTACACGTTTAGTCCCATTTCATCCGTTTCCATACGTTTTTACCAATTTTTGTTTGTTTTTACACGTTTTTTATGCATGTGTTATGACCCGAATAAAAATCTAACCGATTTAATGAAACCGAACTGATCAAACAACACGATTTACACGTTTTGTCCCTTTTCATCCGTTTCCATACGTTTTTACCCATTTCTGTTTGTTTTTACACGTTTTTTATGCATGTGTTATGACCCGAATAAAAATATAACCGATTTAATAAAACCGGACTGATCCACCAACACGATTTACACGTTTAGTCCCTTTTCATCCGTTTCCATACGTTTTTACCAATTTTTGTTTGTTTTTACACCTTTTTTATGCATGTGTTATGACCCGAATAAAAATATAACCGATTTAATGAAACCGAACTGATCCAACAACACGATTTACACGTTTTGTCCCTTTTCATCCGTTTCCATACGTTTTTACCCATTTTTGTTTGTTTTTACACGTTTTTTATGCATGTGTTATGACCCGAATAATAATATAACCGTTTTAATGAAACCTAACAGATCCAACAACACGATTTACACGTTTATTCCCTTTTCATCTGTTTCCATGCGTTTTTACCAATTTCTGTTTGTTTTACACGTTTTTTATGCATGTGTTATGGCCCGAATAAAAATAAACCTGATTTAATGAATCCGAACAGATCCAACAACACGATTTACACGTTTAGTCCCTTTTCACCCATTTCCATACGTTTTTACCCATTTCTGTTTGTTTTTACACGTTTTTTATGCTTGTGTTATGACCCGAATAAAAATATAACCGATTTAATGAAACCGAACTGATCCAACAACACGATTTACACGTATAGTCCCATTTCATCCGTTTCCATACGTTTTTACCAACTTTTGTTTGGTTTTACATGTTTTTTATGTATGTGTTATGACCCGAACAAAAATATAACCGATTTAATGAAACCGAACTGATCCAACAACACGATTTACACATTTTGTTCCTTTTCATCCGTTTCCATACGTTTTTTGCCCATTTCTGTTGGTTTTTACACGTTTTTTATGCATGTGTTATGACCTGAATAAAAATATAAGCGATTTAATGAAACCGAACTGATCCAACAACACGATTTACACGTTTAGTCCCTTTTCATCCGTTTCCATACATTTTTACCCAATTCTGTTTGTTTTTACACGTTTTTTATGCTTGTTTTATGACCCGAATAATAATATAACCGATTTAATAAAACCGAACTGATCCAACAACACGATTTACACGTTCAGTACCTTTTCATCCGTTTCCATACGTTTTTACCCATTTCTGTTTGTTTTTACACGTTTTTTATGCATGTGTTATGGCCCGAATAAAAATACACCTGATTTAATGAAATCGAACTGATCCAACAATACGATTTACCGCGTTTAGTCCCTTTTCACCCGTTTCCATACGTTTTTACTCATTTTTTTTGTTTTTACACGTTTTTTATGCTTGTGTTATGACCCGAATAAAAGTATAACCGATTTAATGAAACCGAACTGATCCAACAACACGATTTACACGTTTAGTCCCATTTCATCCGTTTCCATACGTTTTTACCAATTTTTGTTTGTTTTTACACGTTTTTTGTGCATGTGTTATGACCCGAATAAAAATATAACCGATTTAATGAAACCGAACTGATCCAACAACACGATTTACATGTTTTGTCCCTTTTCATCCGTTTCCATACGTTTTTACCCATTTCTGTTGGTTTTTACACGTTTTTTATGCATGTGTTATGACCTAAATAAAAATGTAACCGATTTAATGAAAACGAACTGATCCAACAACACGATTTACAAGTTTAGTCCCTTTTGATCCGTTTCCATACATTTTTACCCATTTCTGTTTGTTTTTACACGTTTTTTATGCTTGTGTTATGACCCGAATAAAAATAAAACTGATTTAATGAAACCGAACTGATCCAACAACACAATTTACACGTTTAGTCCCTTTTCATCCGTTTCCATATGTTTTTAACCATTTCTGTTTGTTTTTACACGTTTTTTATGCATGTGTTATGACCCGAATAAAAATATAACGATTAAATGAAACCGAGCTGATCCAACAACATGATTTATACGTTTAGTCCATTTTCATCCATTTCCATACGTTTTTACCCATTTCTGTCCGTTTTTACACGTTTTTTACGCATGTGTTATGACCCGAATAAAAATATAACTGATTTAATGAAACCGAACTTATCCAACAGCACGATTTACACGTTTAGTCCCATTTCATCCGTTTCCATACGTTTTTACCAATTTTTGTTTGTTTTTACACGTTTTTTATGCATGTGTTATGACCCGAATAAAAATCTAACCGATTTAATGAAACCGAACAGATCCAACAACACGATTTACACGTTTTGTCCCTTTTCATCCGTTTCCATACGTTTTTACCCATTTCTGTTTGTTTTTACACGTTTTTTATGCATGTGTTATGACCCGAATAAAAATATAACCGATTTAATAAAACCGGACTGATCCACCAACACGATTTACACGTTTAGTCCCTTTTCATCCGTTTCCATACGTTTTTACCAATTTTTGTTTGTTTTTACACCTTTTTTATGCATGTGTTATGACCCGAATAAAAATATAACCGATTTAATGAAACCGAACTGATCCAACAACACGATTTACACGTTTTGTCCCTTTTCATCCGTTTCCATACGTTTTTACCCATTTTTGTTTGTTTTTACACGTTTTTTATGCATGTGTTATGACCCGAATAATAATATAACCGTTTTAATGAAACCGAACAGATCCAACAACACGATTTACACGTTTATTTCCTTTTCATCTGTTTCCATGCGTTTTTACCAATTTCTGTTTGTTTTTACACGTTTTTTATGCATGTGTTATGGCCCGAATAAAAATAAACCTGATTTAATGAATCCGAACAGATCCAACAACACGATTTACACGTTTAGTCCACTTTCATCCGTTTCCATACGTTTTTACGCATTTCTGTTTGGTTTTACACGTTTTTTATGCTTGTGTTATGACCCGAATAAAAATATAACCGATTTAATGAAACCGAACTGATCCAACAACACGATTTACACGTATAGTCCCATTTCATCCGTTTCCATACGTTTTTACCAACTTTTGTTTGGTTTTACATGTTTTTTATGCATGTGTTATGACCCGAACAAAAATATAACCGATTTAATGAAACCGAATTGATCCAACAACACGATTTACACATTTTGTTCCTTTTCATCCGTTTCCATACGTTTTTTGCCCATTTCTGTTGGTTTTTACACGTTTTTTATGCATGTGTTATGACCTGAATAAAAATATAAGCGATTTAATGAAACCGAACTGATCCAACAACACGATTTACACGTTTAGTCCCTTTTCATCCGTTTCCATACATTTTCACCCAATTCTGTTTGTTTTTACACGTTTTTTATGCTTCTTTTATGACCCGAATAATAATATAACCGATTTAATAAAACCGAACTGATCCAACAACACGATTTACACGTTCAGTACCTTTTCATCCGTTTCCATACGTTTTTACCCATTTCTGTTTGTTTTTACACGTTTTTTATGCATGTGTTATGGCCCGAATAAAAATACACCTGATTTAATGAAATCGAACTGATCCAACAATACGATTTACGCGTTTAGTCCCTTTTCCCCCGTTTCCATACGTTTTTACTCATTTTTTTTGTTTTTACACGTTTTTTATGCTTGTGTTATGACCCGAATAAAAGTATAACCGATTTAATGAAACCGAACTGATCCAACAACACGATTTACACGTTTAGTCCCATTTCATCCGTTTCCATACGTTTTTACCAATTTTTGTTTGTTTTTACACGTTTTTTATGCATGTGTTATGACCCGAATAAAAATATAACCGATTTAATGAAACCGAACTGATCCAACAACACGATTTACATGTTTTGTCCGTTTTCATCCGTTTCCATACGTTTTTACCCATTTTTGTTCGTTTTTACACGTTTTTTATGCATGTGTTATGACCTAAATAAAAATATAACCGATTTAATGAAAACGAACTGATCCAACAACACGATTTACAAGTTTAGTCCCTTTTGATCCGTTTCCATACATTTTTACCCATTTCTGTTTGTTTTTACACGTTTTTTATGCTTGTGTTATGACCCGAATAAAAATAAAACTGATTTAATGAAACCGAACTGATCCAACAATGCAATTTACACGTTTAGTCCCTTTTCATCCGTTTCCATATGTTTTTAACCATTTCTGTTTGTTTTTACACGTTTTTTATGCATGTGTTATGACCCGAATAAAAATATAACGATTAAATGAAACCGAGCTGATCCAACAACATGATTTATACGTTTAGTCCATTTTCATCCATTTCCATACGTTTTTACCCATTTCTGTTCGTTTTTACACGTTTTTTACGCATGTGTTATGACCCGAATAAAAATATAACTGATTTAATGAAACCGAACTTATCCAACAGTACGATTTACACGTTTAGTCCCATTTCATCCGTTTCCATACGTTTTTACCAATTTTTGTTTGTTTTTACACGTTTTTTATGCATGTGTTATGACCCGAATAAAAATCTAACCGATTTAATGAAACCGAACAGATCCAACAACACGATTTACACGTTTTGTCCCTTTTCATCCGTTTCCATACGTTTTTACCCATTTCTGTTTGTTTTTACACGTTTTTTATGCATGTGTTATGACCCGAATAAAAATATAACCGATTTAATAAAACCGGACTGATCCACCAACACGATTTACACGTTTAGTCCCATTTCATCCGTTTCCATACGTTTTTACCAATTTTTGTTTGTTTTTACACCTTTTTTATGCATGTGTTATGACCCGAATAAAAATATAACCGATTTAATGAAACCGAACTGATCCAACAACACGATTTACACGTTTTGTCCCTTTTCATCCGTTTCCATACGTTTTTACCCATTTTTGTTTGTTTTTACACGTTTTTTATGCATGTGTTATGACCCGAATAATAATATAACCGTTTTAATGAAACCGAACAGATCCAACAACACGATTTACACGTTTATTCCCTTTTCATCTGTTTCCATGCGTTTTTACCAATTTCTGTTTGTTTTTACACGTTTTTTATGCATGTGTTATGGCCCAAATAAAAATAAACCTGATTTAATGAATCCGAACAGATCCAACAACACGATTTACACGTTTAGTCCACTTTCATCCGTTTCCATACGTTTTTACCCATTTCTGTTTGTTTTTACACGTTTTTTATGCTTGTGTTATGACCCGAATAAAAATATAACCGATTTAATGAAACCGAACTGATCCAACAACACGATTTACACGTATAGTCCCATTTCATCCGTTTCCATACGTTTTTACCAACTTTTGTTTGGTTTTACATGTTTTTTATGCATGTATTATGACCCGAACAAAAATATAACCGATTTAATGAAACCGAACTGATCCAACAACACGATTTACACATTTTGTTCCTTTTCATCCGTTTCCATACGTTTTTTGCCCATTTCTGTTGGTTTTTACACGTTTTTTATGCATGTGTTATGACCTGAATAAAAATATAAGCGATTTAATGAAACCGAACTGATCCAACAACACGATTTACACGTTTAGTCCCTTTTCATCCGTTTCCATACATTTTCACCCAATTCTGTTTGTTTTTACACGTTTTTTATGCTTGTTTTATGACCCGAATAATAATATAACCGATTTAATAAAACCGAACTGATCCAACAACACGATTTACACGTTCAGTACCTTTTCATCCGTTTCCATACGTTTTTTCCCATTTCTGTTTGTTTTTACACGTTTTTTATGCATGTGTTATGGCCCGAATAAAAATACACCTGATTTAATGAAATCGAACTGATCCAACAATACGATTTACGCGTTTAGTCCCTTTTCACCCGTTTCCATACGTTTTTACTCATTTTTTTTATTTTTACACGTTTTTTATGCTTGTGTTATGACCCGAATAAAAGTATAACCGATTTAATGAAACCGAACTGATCCAACAACACGATTTACACGTTTAGTCCCATTTCATCCGTTTGCATACGTTTTTACCAATTTTTGTTTGTTTTTACACGTTTTTTATGCATGTGTTATGACCCGAATAAAAATATAACCGATTTAATGAAACCGAACTGATCCAACAACACGATTTACATGTTTTGTCCCTTTTCATCCGTTTCCATACGTTTTTACCCATTTCTGTTGGTTTTTACACGTTTTTTATGCATGTGTTATGACCTAAATAAAAATATAACCGATTTAATGAAAACGAACTGATCCAACAACACGATTTACAAGTTTAGTCCCTTTTGATCCGTTTCCATACATTTTTACCCATTTCTGTTTGTTTTTACACGTTTTTTATGCTTGTGTTATGACCCGAATAAAAATAAAACTGATTTAATGAAACCGAACTGATCCAACAATGCAATTTACACGTTTAGTCCCTTTTCATCCGTTTCCATATGTTTTTAACCATTTCTGTTTGTTTTTACACGTTTTTTATGCATGTGTTATGACCCGAATAAAAATATAACGATTAAATGAAACCGAGCTGATCCAACAACATGATTTATACGTTTAGTCCATTTTCATCCATTTCCATACGTTTTAAAACCATTTCTGTTCGTTTTTACACGTTTTTTACGCATGTGTTATGACCCGAATAAAAATATAACTGATTTAATGAAACCGAACTTATCCAACAGCACGATTTACACGTTTAGTCCCATTTCATCCGTTTCCATACGTTTTTACCAATTTTTGTTTGTTTTTACACGTTTTTTATGCATGTGTTATGACCCGAATAAAAATCTAACCGATTTAATGAAACCGAACAGATCCAACAACACGATTTACACATTTTGTCCTTTTTCATCCGTTTCCATACGTTTTTACCCATTTCTGTTTGTTTTTACACGTTTTTTATGCATGTGTTATGACCCGAATAAAAATATAACCGATTTAATAAAACCGGACTGATCCACCAACACGATTTACACGTTTAGTCCCTTTTCATCCGTTTCCATACGTTTTTACCACTTTTTGTTTGTTTTTACACCTTTTTTATGCATGTGTTATGACCCGAATAAAAATATAACCGATTTAATGAAACCGAACTGATCCAACAACACGATTTACACGTTTTGTCCCTTTTCATCCGTTTCCATACGTTTTTACCCATTTTTGTTTGTTTTTACACGTTTTTTATGCGTGTGTTATGACCCGAATAAAAATATAACCGATTTAATGAAACCGAACTGATCCAACAACACGATTTACACGTTTAGTGCCTTTTCATCCGTTTCCATACATTTTTACCCAATTCTGTTTGTTTTTACACGTTTTTTATGCATGTGTTATGACCCGAATAAGAATATAACCGATTTAATGAAACCGAACTGATCCAACAACACGATTTACACGTTTAGTCCACTTTCATCCGTTTCCATACGTTTTTACCCATTTCTGTTTGTTTTTACAGGTTTTTTATGCATGTGTTATGACCCAAATAAAAATATAACTGAATTAATGAAACCGAACTGATCCAACAACACGATTTACATGTTTAGTCCACTTTCATCCGTTTCCATACGTTTTTACCATTTCTGTTTGTTTTTACACGTTTTTTACGCTTGTGTTATGACCCGAATAAAAATATAACCGATTTTATGAAACCGAACTGATCCAACAACACGATTTACAAGTTTAGTCCCTTTTCATCCGTTTCAATACATTTTTACCCAATTCTGTTTGTTTTTGCACGTTTTTTATGCTTGTTTTATGACCCGAATAAAAATATAACCGATTTAATAAAACCGAACTGATTAAACAACATGATTTACACGTTCAGTCCCTTTTCATCCGTTTCCATACGTTTTTACCCATTTTTGTTTGTTTTTACATGTTTTTTATGCATGTGTTATGACCCGAATAAAAATATAATAGATTTAATGAAACCGAACTGATCCAACAACACAATTTACACGTTTAGTCCCTTTTCATCCATTTCCATACGTTTTTACCCACTTCTGTTTGTTTTTACACGTTTTTTATGCTTGTGTTATGACCTGAATAAAAATGTAACTGATTTAATGAAACCGAACTGATCCAACAACATGATTTACATGTTTTGTCCCTTTTCATCCGTTTCTATACGTTTTTACCCATTTCTGTTTGTTTTTTCATGTTTTTTATGCATGTGTTATGACCCGAATAAAAATATAACGATTTAATGAAGCCGAGCTGATCCAACAACACGATTTACACATTTAGTCGCTTTTCATATGTTTCCATACGTTTTTACCCATTTCTGTTTGTTTTTACACGTTTTTTATGCTTGTGTTATGACCCTGAATAAAAATGTAACTGATTTAATGAAACCGAACTGATCCAACAACACGATTTACACGTTTAGTCCCTTTTCATCCGTTTCCATACGTTTTTTACCCATTTCTGTTTGTTTTTACAGGTTTTTTATGCATGTGTTATGACCCGAATAAAAATATAACTGATTTAATGATACCAAACTGATCCAACAGCACGATTTACATGTTTAGTCCACTTTCATCCGTTTCCATACGTTTTTACCCATTTCTGTTTGTTTTTACACGTTTTTTACGCTTGTGTTATGACCCGAATAAAAATATAACCGATTTAATGAAAACGAACTGATCCAACTACACGATTTGCACGTTTAGTCCCTTTTCATCCGTTTCCATACGTTTTTACCCATTTCTGTTTGCTTT
This sequence comes from Artemisia argyi, assembly GCA_030686995.1. Lineage (NCBI taxonomy): Eukaryota > Viridiplantae > Streptophyta > Magnoliopsida > Asterales > Asteraceae > Artemisia > Artemisia argyi. Next base: position 105,582,108 of record CM060703.1, read on the forward strand.
TACATGTTTTTTAGGATTGTGTTATGACCTGAATAAAAATGTAACTGATTTAATGAAACCGAACTGATCCAACAACATGATTTACACGTTTAGTCCCTTTTCACCCGTTTCCATACGTTTTTACCCATTTCTGTTTGTTTTTACACGTTTTTTATGCATGTGTTATATCCCGAATAAAAATATAACCGTTTTAATGAAACGGAACTGATCCAACAACACGATTTACACGTTTAGTCCCTTTTCATCCGTTTCCATACGTTTTTACCCATTTCTGTTTGTTCTTACATGTTTTTTATGCATGTGTTATGACCCGAATAAAAATATAACGATTTAATGAAACCGAGCTGATCCAACAACACGATTTACACGTTTAGACCCTTTTCATCTGTTTCCATACGTTTTTACCAATTTCTGTTTGTTTATACACATTTTTTATGCTTGTGTTATGACCCGAATAAAAATGTAACTGATTTAATGAGACAAAACTGATCCGACAACACGATTTACACGTTTAGTCCATTTTCATCCGTTTTCATATGTTTTTACCCATTTCTGTTTGTTTTTACACGTTTTTTATGCATGTGTTATGACCCGAATAAAAATATAACCGATTTAATGAAACCGAACTGATCCAAAAACACGATTTACACGTTTAGTCTATTTTCATCCGTTTCCGTACGTTTTTACCCATTTCTGTTTGTTTTTACACGGTTTTTACGCTTGTGTTATGACCCGAATAAAAATATAACCGATTTAATGAAACCGAACTGATCCAACAACACGATTCACGCGTTTAGTCCCTTTTCATCCGTTACCATACATTTTTACCCAATTCTGTTTGTTTTTACACATTTTTTATGCTTGTTTTATGACCCGAATAAAAATATAACCGATTTAATAAAACCGAACTGATCCAACAACACGATTTACACGTTCAGTCCCTTTTCATCCGTTTCCATACGTTTTTAACCATTTTTATTTGTTTTTACATGTTTTTTATACATGTGTTATAACCCGAATAAAAATATAACCGATTTAATGAAACCGAACTGATCCAACAACACGATTTACACGTTTAGTCCCTTTTCATTCGTTTCCATACGTTTTTACCCATTTCTGTTTGTTTTTACACGTTTTTTATGCTTGTGTTATGACCTGAATAAAAATGTAACTGATTTAATGAAACCGAACTGATCCAACAACATGATTTACACGTTTAGTCCCTTTTCATCCGTTACCATACGTTTTTACCCATTTCTGTTTGTTTTTACACGTTTTTATGCATGTGTTATGACCCGAATAAAAATATAACCGATTTAATGAAACCGAACTGATCCAACAACACGATTTACACGTTTAGTCCACTTTCATCCGTTTCCATACGTTTTTACCCATTTCTGTTTGTTTTTACAGGTTTTTAATGCATGTGTTATGACCCGAATAAAAATATAACTGATTTAATGAAACCGAACTGATCCAACAACACGATTTACATGTTTAGTCCACTTTCATCCGTTTCCATACATTTTTACCCATTTCTGTTTGTTTTTACACGTTTTTTACGCTTGTGTTATGACCCGAATAAAAATATAACCGATTTAATGAAACCGAACTGATCCAACAACACGATTTACATGTTTAGTCCCTTTTCATCCGTTTCAATACATTTTTACCCAATTCTGTTTATTTTTGCACGTTTTTTATGCTTGTTTTATGACCCGAATAAAAATATAACAACACGATTTACACGTTCAGTCCCTTTTCATCCGTTTCCATACGTTTTTACCCATTTTTGTTTGTTTTTACATGTTTTTTATGCATGTGTTATGACCCGAATAAAAATATAATCGATTTAATGAAACCGAACTGATCCAACAACACAATTTACACGTTTAGTCACTTTTCATCCATTTCGATACGTTTTTACCCACTTCTGTTTGTTTTTACACGTTTTTTATGCTTGTGTTATGACCTAAATAAAAATGTAACTGATTTAATGAAACCGAACTGATCCAACAACATGATTTACACGTTTTGTCCCTTTTCATCCGTTTCCATACGTTTTTACCCATTTCTGTTTGTTTTTTCATGTTTTTTATGCATGTGTTATGACCCGAATAAAAATATAACGATTTAATGAAACCGAGCTGATCCAACAACACGATTTATACATTTAGTCGCTTTTCATCCGTTTCCATACGTTTTTACCCATTTCTGTTTGTTTTTACACGTTTTTTATGCTTGTGTTATGACCCTGAATAAAAATGTAACTGATTTAATGAAACCGAACTGATCCAACAACACGATTTACACGTTTAGTCCCTTTTCATCCGTTTCCATACGTTTTTACCCATTTTTGTTTGTTTTTACAGGTTTTTTATGCATGTGTTATGACCCGAATAAAAATATAACTGATTTAATGAAACCGAACTGATCCAACAGCACGATTTAAATGTTTAGTCCACTTTCATCCGTTTCCATACGTTTTTACCCATTTCTGTTTGTTTTTACACGTTTTTTACGCTTGTGTTATGACCCGAATAAAAATATAACCGATTTAATGAAACCAAACTGATCCAACAACACGATTTACACGTTTAGTCCACTTTCATCCGTTTCCATACGTTTTTACCCATTTCTGTTTGTTTTTACACGTTTTTACGCTTGTTTTATGACCCGAATAAAAATATAACCGATTTAATGAAACCGAACTGATCCAACAACACGATTAACATGTTTAGTCCCTTTTCATCCGTTTGAATACATTTTTACCCAATTCTGTTTGTTTTTGCACGTTTTTTATGCTTGTTTTATGACGCGAATAAAAATATAACCGATTTAATAAAACCGAACTGATTCAACAACACGATTTACACGTTCAGTCCCTTTTCATCCGTTTCCATACGTTTTTACCCATTTTTGTTTGTTTTTACATGTTTTTTATGCATGTGTTATGACCCGAATAAAAATATAATCGATTTAATGAAACCGAACTGATCCAACAACACAATTTACACGCTTAGTCCCTTTTCATCTATTTCCATACGTTTTTACCCATTTCTGTTTATTTTTACACGTTTTTTATGCTTGTTTTATGACCTGAATAAAAATGTAACTGATTTAATGAAACGGAACTGATCCAACAACATGATTTACACGTTTAGTCCCTTTTCATCCGTTACCATACGTTTTTACCCATTTCTGTTTGTTTTTACACGTTTTTATGCATGTGTTATGACCCGAATAAAAATATAACCGATTTAATGAAACCGAACTGATCCAACAACACAATTTACACGTTTAGTCCACTTTCATCCGTTTCCATACGTTTTTACCCATTTCTGTTTGTTTTTACAGGTTTTTAATGCATGTGTTATGACCCGAATAAAAATATAACTGATTTAATGAAACCGAACTGATCCAACAACACGATTTACATGTTTAGTCCACTTTCATCCGTTTCCATACGTTTTTACCCATTTCTGTTTGTTTTTACACGTTTTTTACGCTTGTGTTATGACCCGAATAAAAATATAACCGATTTAATGAAACCGAACTGATCCAACAACACGATTTACATGTTTAGTCCCTTTTCATCCGTTTCAATACATTTTTACCCAATTCTGTTTGTTTTTGCACGTTTTTTATGCTTGTTTTATGACCCAAATAAAAATATAACAACACGATTTACACGTTCAGTCCCTTTTCATCCGTTTCCATACGTTTTTACCCATTTTTGTTTGTTTTTACATGTTTTTTATGCATGTGTTATGACCCGAATAAAAATATAATCGATTTAATGAAACCGAACTGATCCAACAACACAATTTACACGTTTAGTCCCTTTTCATCCATTTCGATACGTTTTTACCCACTTCTGTTTGTTTTTACACGTTTTTTATGCTTGTGTTATGACCTAAATAAAAATGTAACTGATTTAATGAAACCGAACTGATCCAACAACATGATTTACACGTTTTGTCCCTTTTCATCCGTTTCCATACGTTTTTACCCATTTCTGTTTGTTTTTTCATGTTTTTTATGCATGTGTTATGACCCGAATAAAAATATAACGATTTAATGAAACCGAGCTGATCCAACAACACGATTTATACATTTAGTCGCTTTTCATCCGTTTCCATACGTTTTTACCCATTTCTGTTTGTTTTTACACGTTTTTTATGCTTGTGTTATGACCCTGAATAAAAATGTAACTGATTTAATGAAACCGAACTGATCCAACAACACGATTTACACGTTTAGTCCCTTTTCATCCGTTTCCATACGTTTTTACCCATTTTTGTTTGTTTTTACAGGTTTTTTATGCATGTGTTATGACCCGAATAAAAATATAACTGATTTAATGAAACCGAACTGATCCAACAGCACGATTTACATGTTTAGTCCACTTTCATCCGTTTCCATACGTTTTTACCCATTTCTGTTTGTTTTTACACGTTTTTTACGCTTGTGTTATGACCCGAATAAAAATATAACCGATTTAATGAAACCAAACTAATCCAACAACACGATTTACACGTTTAGTCCACTTTCATCCGTTTCCATACGTTTTTACCCATTTCTGTTTGTTTTTACACGTTTTTACGCTTGTTTTATGACCCGAATAAAAATATAACCGATTTAATGAAACCGAACTGATCCAACAACACGATTTACATGTTTAGTCCCTTTTCATCCGTTTCAATACATTTTTACCCAATTCTGTTTGTTTTTGCACGTTTTTTATGCTTGTTTTATGACGCGAATAAAAAATAAACCGATTTAATAAAACCGAACTGATTCAACAACACGATTTACACGTTCAGTCCCTTTTCATCCGTTTCCATACGTTTTTACCCATTTTTGTTTGTTTTTACATGTTTTTTATGCATGTGTTATGACCCGAATAAAAATATAATCGATTTAATGAAACCGAACTGATCCAACAACACAATTTACACGCTTAGTCCCTTTTCATCTATTTCCATACGTTTTTACCCATTTCTGTTTGTTTTTACACGTTTTTTATGCTTGTGTTATGACCTGAATAAAAATGTAACTGATTTAATGAAACGGAACTGATCCAACAACACGATTTACACGTTTAGTCCCTTTTCATCCGTTTTCATACGTTTTTACCATTTCTGTTTGTTTTTACAGGTTTTTTATGCATGTGTTATTACCCGAATAAAAATATAACTGATTTAATGAAACCGAACTGATCCAACAACACGATTTACATGTTTAGTCCACTTTCATCCGTTTCCATACGTTTTTACCCATTTCTGTTTGTTTTTACACATTTTTTACGCTTGTGTTATGACCCGAATAAAAATATAACCGATTTAATGAAACCGAACTGATCCAACAACACGATTTACATGTTTAGTCCCTTTTCATCCGTTTCAATACATTTTTACCCAATTCTGTTTGTTTTTACGCGTTGTTTATGCTTGTTTTATGACCCGAATAAAAATATAACCGATTTAATAAAACTGAACTGATTCAACAACACGATTTACACGTTCAGTCCTTTTTCATCCGTTTCCATACGTTTTTACCCATTTTTGTTTGTTTTTACATGTTTTTTATGCATGTGTTATGACCCGAATAAAAATATAACCGATTTAATGAAACCGAACTGATCCAACAACACGATTTACACGTTTAGTCCCTTTTCATCCATTTCCATACGTTTTTACCCACTTCTGTTTGTTTTTACACGTTTTTTATGCTTGTGTTATGACCTGAATAAAAATGTAACTGATTTAATGAAACCGAACTGATCCAACAACATGATTTACTTGTTTAGTCCCTTTTCATCCGTTTCCATATGTTTTTACCCATTTCTGTTTGTTTTTACATGTTTTTTATTCATTTGTTATGACCCGAATAAAAATATAACGATTTAATGAAACCGAGGTGATCCAACAACACGATTTACACATTTAGTCGCTTTTCATCCGTTTCCATACGTTTTTACCCATTTCTGTTTGTTTTTACACATTTTTTATGCTTGTGTTATGACCCGAATAAAAAAGTAACTGATTTAATGAAACCGAACAGATCCAACAACACGATTTAAACGTTTAGTCCCTTCTCATCCGTTTCCATATGTTTTTACCCATTTCTGTTTGTTTTTACACGTTTTTTATGCATGTGTTATGACCCCGAATAAAATATATAACCGATTTAATGAAACCGAACTGATCCAACAATACGATTTACACGTTTAGTCCATTTTCATCTGTTTCCATACGTTTTTACCCATATCTGTTTGTTTTTACACGTTTTTTACGCTTGTGTTATGACCCGAATAAAAATATAACCGATTTAATGAAACCGAACTGATCGAACAACACGATTTACACGTTTAGTCCCTTTTCATCCGTTTCCATACATTTTTACCCAATTCTGTTTGTTTTTACACGTTTTTTATGCTTATTTTATGACCCGAAATAAAAATATAACCGATTTAATAAAACCGAACTGATCCAACAACACGATTTACACGTTCAGTCAATTTTCATCCGTTTCTAACATTTTTACCCATTTTTTTTTTTTTTTTTTTTTTTACACGTTTTTCATGCATGTGTTATGACCCGAAAAAAAATATAACTGATTTAATGAAACTGAACTGATCCAACAACACGATTTACCCGTTTAGTCCCTTTTCATCCGTTTCCATACGTTTTTACCCATTTCTGTTTGTTTTTACACATTTTTTATACTTGTGTTATGACCCGAATAAAAATGTAACTTATTTAATGAAACCGAACTGATCCAACAACACGATTTACACGTTTAGTCCCTTTTCATCCGTTTTCATACATTTTTACCCAATTCTGTTTGTTTTTACACGTTTTTTATGCTTGTTTTATGACCCGAATAAAAATATAACCGATTTAATAAAACCGAACTGATCCAACAACACGATTTACACGTTCAGTCAATTTTTATCCGTTTCCAAACGTTTTTACCCATTTTTGTTTGTTTTTACACGGTTTTTATGCATGTGTTATGACCCGAATAAAAATATAACTGATTTAATGAAACCGAACTGATCCAACAACACGATTTACCCGTTTAGTCCCTTTTCATCCGTTTCCATATGTTTTTACCCATTTCTGTTTGTTTTTACACGTTTTTTATGCTTGTGTTATGACCTGAATAAAAATGTAACTGATTTAATGAAACCGAACTGATCCAACAACATGATTTACACGTTTGTCCCTTTTCATCCTTTTCCATACGTTTTTACCCACTTCTGTTTGTTTTTACATGTTTTTTATGCATGTGTTATGACCCGAATAAAAATATAACCGATTTAATGAAACCGAACTGATCCAACAACACGATTTACACGTTTAGTCCATTTTCATCCGTTTCCGTACGTTTTTACCCATTTCTTTTTGTTTTTACACGTTTTTTATGCTTGTGTTATGACCTGAATAAAAATGTAACTGATTTAATGAAACCGAACTGATCAAACAACACGATTTACACGTTTAGTCCCTTTTCATCCGTTTCAATACATTTTTACCCAATTCTGTTTGTTTTTACACGTTTTTTATGCATGTGTTATGACCTAAATAAAAATGTAACTGATATAATGAAACCGAACTAATCCAACAACATGATTTACACGTTTAGTCCCTTTTCATCCGTTTCCATACGTTTTTACCCATTTCTGTTTTTTTACACGTTTTTTATGCATGTGTTATAACCCGAATAAAAGTATAACCGTTTTAATGAAACAAAACTGATCCAACAACACGATTTACACGTTTAGTCCCTTTTCATCCGTTTCCATACGTTTTTACCCATTTCTGTTTGTTTTTACACATTTTTTACGCTTGTGTTATGACCCGAATAAAAATATAACCGATTTAAAGAAACCGAACTGATCCAACAACACAATTTACATGTTTAGTCCCTTTTCATCCGTTTCAATACATATTTACCCAATTCTGTTTGTTTTTACGCGTTGTTTATGCTTGTTTTATGACCCGAATAAAAATATAACCGATTTAATAAAACTGAACTGATTCAACAACACGATTTACACGTTCAGTCCTTTTTCATCCGTTTCCATACGTTTTTACCCATTTTTGTTTGTTTTTACATGTCTTTTATGCATGTATTATGACCCGAATAAAAATATAACCAATTTAATGAAACCGAACTGATCCAACAACACGATTTACACGTTTAGTCCCTTTTCATCCATTTCCATACGGTTTTACCCATTTCTGTTTGTTTTTACACGTTTTTATGCTTGTGTTATGACCTGAATAAAAATGTAACTGATTTAATGAAACCGAACTGATCCAACAACATGATTTACATGTTTAGTCCCTTTTCATCCGTTTCCATATGTTTTTACCCATTTCTGTTTGTTTTTACATGTTTTTTATGCATGTGTTATGACCCGAATAAAAATATAACGATTTAATGAAACCGAGGTGATCCAACAACACGATTTACACATTTAGTCGCTTTTCATCCGTTTCCATACGTTTTTACCCATTTCTGTTTGTTTTTACACATTTTTTATGCTTGTGTTATGACCCGAATAAAAAAGTAACTGATTTAATGAAACCGAACTGATCCAACAACACGATTTACACGTTTAGTCCCTTTTCATTCCGTTTCCATACGTTTTTACCCATTTTTTTTGTTTTTACACGTTTTTTATGCATGTGTTATGACCCGAATAAAAATATAACCGATTTAATGAAACCGAACTGATCCAACAATACGATTTACATGTTTAGTCCATTTTCATCCGTTTCCATACGTTTTTACCCATTTCTGTTTGTTTTTAAACGTTTTTTACGCTTGTATTATGACCCGAATAAAAATATAACCGATTTAATGAAACCGAACTGATCCAACAACACGATTTACACGTTTAGTCCCTTTTCATCCGTTTCCATACATTTTTACCCAATTCTGTTTGTTTTTACACGTTTTTTAAGCTTATTTTATGACCCGAATAAAAATATAACCGATTTAATAAAACCGAACTGATCCAACAACACGATTTACACGTTCAGTCAATTTTCATCCGTTTCCAAACGTTTTTACCCATTTTTTTTGTTTTTACACGTTTTTTATGCTTGTGTTATGACCCGAAAAAAAATATAACTGATTTAATGAAACCAAACTGATCCAACAACACGATTTACCCGTTTAGTCCCTTTTCATCCGTTTCCATACGTTTTTACCCATTTCTGTTTGTTTTTACACATTTTTTATGCTTGTGTTATGACCCGAATAAAAATGTAACTGATTTAATGAAACCGAACTGATCCAACAACACGATTTACACGTTTAGTCCCTTTTCATCCGTTTCCATACGTTTTTACCCATTTCTGTTTGTTTTTACACGTTTTTTATGCATGTGTTATGACCCGAATAAAAATATAACCGATTTAATGAAACCGAACTGAGCCAACAATACGATTTACACGTTTAGTCCATTTTCATCCGTTTTCCATACGTTTTTACCCATTTCTGTTTGTTTTTACACGTTTTTTACGCTTGTGTTATGACCCGAATAAAAATATAACCGATTTAATGAAACCGAACTGATCCAACAACACGATTTACACGTTTAGTCCCTTTTCATCCGTTTCCATACATTTTTACCCAATTCTGTTTGTTTTTACACGTTTTTTATGCTTGTTTTATGACCCGAATAAAAATATAACCGATTTAATAAAACCGAACTGATCCAACAACACGATTTACACGTTTAGTCCATTTTCATCCGTTTCCGTACGTTTTTACCCATTTCTTTTT